>PKRV01000430.1:222991-263169 GCA_003709505.1 Hyphantria cunea
ATATATAAATTTTTTTATGAAAGTTTAATGAGAGATGATATAACGTAAAATTAAATAAGACGATGACAAAAAGGTGTGCAGTATAAAACTGTACTGTGTTGTGACTCTGTGATTTTGTGACTATGTAGTTGTGTGGCTGTGTGATTGTGTGACTGTGTAATAGTCACTGTGTGATTGTTCTGTGTCTTATAAGTTATAGTTTTAAGGTATTCAGACATCACATTATGATGAATTCTACTTATAATGTCTATCATATATTCGGACTTAAAAAAACACTCACATCTACTTTTTCCTACAGCCATTATCTATATACATTTCAGATTGAAAGGATTATCAGAAATATAAAATATCAATGTTTTTTGTAGTATAGTCCGTAATACCTTTTTAGATACAGAAGCCTTTGTGACTAAGGGTATAAGAAGCTATAACAACGATGTCTCTTATACAATATCTATTATATTATGGCGATAGGGTTGTCAGACTTCAAAAAGAAACCGTGAGTTCGCAATGAGATAAGTGCCATTCTTATCATATTTATGTCCTTCATCAAGAATCAAATTATATTCATGCTAAATTTTACTGAAATCGGCGCCGCGGTTTAGCCGTAAAAACTACTTGAGAACTAACTACAAAAAGAAAATTGCAGAATGTTCCACTGTCAAAAAATGTAACAGATGCTCATTACTTTGATGTTATTAAATTCACATAAAAACAATCCTTTGTCAACCCTAACGGAGGGTTGGCTGGTGAAACAAACTACATATGATTTTAAATAAGAATAGATGTAATTGGATAGAATGGTTCGTTTTTAAATTACCGTAATGGTGTTCGTTAAAACTTGAAGGATTTGTGATAATAAGATTGATAAAAGTCATAGATTAGAAAAATATATATAGAAAAATAAATCTCAACATGATTATGGTTTAAAGGGTGATGGTTTCTTAAAACATTTCCATTAAGGAAATGACTCAGTAAGTTGTGAATCTCTTCTTTAAATTAGTATTGAATTAATTAACTACGTAGATTAAAATAAATGAGCAATCAACTCACAAACAGATTGCTATTTTTTATTTTATGGCATAAAGAGCAAACGAGCAGACGCGATATCCGCCGCCCATTGACACTCGCAACACCAAAGGCGTCACAAGTGCGTTGCCGGCCTTGAGGGGGGGGGGAGGGGTTTTGGGTAAGGTCCTCCAGTATCCTCACTCATTTGGTGTACCGTGGTGGTGTAATATGCGTACCGCACTAACTTTTGTATTGCTGCTATAAAGACGATTTGTCTAGACAGTTTGTCGTTTTAATTTATGCCATCTTACATTGGGCCTAAATTAGTATTAGGGAATTCAGAAATATTTTTGATAAATGTTATCTATATTCTATTTTCTTTTTCAAAAAGAGCATGTAACAGACAAATAAAGTGAATATTAGCAACGACTTCACGTCTTCAAGTTAAACGAACTGTTTTTTAACCCCCAATCCAAAAAGAGAGGTGTTAGTTGTTTGACGTCGATGTCTCTGCGTGTGTCCGTCTGTCTATGGCATAGTAGCTGTCAAACGGATGGAGCGATTTTTATGTGGTTTTTTTAATTTGAAAGCCAGTTTCTTTGCGGTGGTTCTTAGCTATGTTTCGTTAGTATCGGCCCAGAAGAGTATAATTTATGAGTATAAGTAATAAATATAAGTGTGTATAAGTAATAGCCATTAGCTCTTTTCCAAAATGATGTTAGGCATTTTTGGCGTATGATTACTCAATTAAGTGCTTGCGTAAGTTTTTTAATTTTAAAATGTAAAATATTATATACTTTTACCCTACTTGCAAATAGAAGGGTAATAGTTTATGCATCTATGTATGCATATTCCACCGTAGCACAAAAATTAAACTAATAAATAATTATGAAACTCCTGTTTTTGTAGTCAACCATAATTCCTTTTTTATATTATCTTCACGGAATTAACATTTGTTCAACATAAGAGATACAAAAACAGATAGAGAGACACATAAATAAAGATGGGCGACGTAGCGATATGCGTATGAATACAAATTAGTTAAGATGGTTACAGCAACATGGAAAAGCTGTGTCCAGCATAAAGTGCTCTATTAGATACAAAATTAAGGCCATATACGCTATTATCGTTCATCGGGGATGACAAATACTTTATATCATATAAATTATTATTTTACTTTAATGAAAAAATACCCTAGTTTATTTGTAATCATTATTTAAGAATTACAGTGGCAAACATAGCTGGGTTTTAAGCAATTATATAGTGGCCACATGGAATGCGTCATTAAAAAAATACATGCGTTAAATATTTGGGCCATGCTTCAACTCAACACGGCCCTGCCCGACCTCAGTGATAGTTTCGCAGAAGGTATTAAAATAGAGAATTTACTATGTAACTCCACTTACCCTTGAAATCTAAGCATTCTCTTAAGGACAGTAACGTACTTGTATCTTTTCACTAGTATGTGTGTACGGGTGGTAGTAGTCTCTTATAGATCTTATACATTTAATAAAATTATAATTTACATGTTGAGGGTAGTTGACTAACATTTAGGCACGTTTAGGTAATGTACTTACATTTTTTGGACATGTTTGTCAACGTGGCGGTCAATCCATAGAACGCCTTCTTGTTCAAGGACGAGTGGAAGGTCACCTACGCGTTGGACTGACCAGATCAAGTTTTCCGTGGTAGGTTCGGTGAAGTGCAGTAGGATGACCTCGAACAGACAGTAGTGGCGAAACGTCATGAAATGCGTCACATCTGCCCCTCTCAAAACTAGTTCTGTCCAGAGTGTACCGGATGAGAAAATATATTATGTTCGTGTGGTAATTATTAAAAATCTCGTAGGGGCCGACCAAGGTAACCAAAAATGAAGGACAAAAGACGTGCGAGGAGAAGAAAAACTTGATACAAACCCTTTATCAAACCGTCTGGCTAGCGAGGTGTAATTGACCAAATCTACCTAACAATGTTTATCAGCAGTCTGGCTACTGCCTGTTTTACACTGGTCTCTGCCTAGTTTTAAATTTATTATTCAGATGGGTTACTTTGAATTTGATATTATTTTAGATAGAAATTAGTATCTCTTTAATTTGAAAACACAGAATTTCAAGGAATTAAATTGGAATTTCTTCACTGAAGCAATATTTACATTTAATATTATATCTGTTTGAAGTTTTAACATCAGTAGATTTACTTGATATTGAAATTCTTTAATCTATTTTGGAAGTTAAATACAGTCTAAAGACTGCAGATGTGTTAGTTTTGTGTACGGTAACGTTGTTACAATATGTGTACCTATGAATATGTACATATTTCAATATAAGTTCTCGTGACTTCCTGCCAAGGGTATCTTTCTACCTGTCAGGATAGCGCTAGACAGGGGTTGGCGTCTATCCTGGGAGATCCTAAAATCACATGGTCTGGGGCCTCCCAAAGTGTGTCCCGTGTTGTTGGCCGACCGTCAGGGTGGTTTTAAGTTGAATACCGTATACTTTTAGGTCTCATGTATATCCCTAAGGTGCAGAATATCTGAAGGGATTTTCTATCCAGTGAATCAAAAAGCGTATTTTCTAACAACAGACGTACATAAGACGGAATAACGTATAGTTTTAGTCAGTTCAATCCTGACCTATATCATTAACGTGACGTTTGTCAATGCGGTGAAGAATTAAGAAAACAGAGGGTCACCACCCCTATTCATCCAATGAGTGTCATAAGAAGCGACTGGTGCAGCAAACTACGCTGTACAACATCACTAAAAAATAAGGAAATCTTGCAACAAACGCTTTACCAACCTCTCTTGCCACTGTAGTATAGTTATTAGGCCAAAACACTCCTCAAACGAGAGGCTTATGTCCACCAGTGGACTATTCAAAGCTGTTTATGTGAGCTCCGGGGAATTGTGATTAGTATTATTAGGGTTCCGCCCCCAAAGGGTAAAACGGGACCCTATTACTAAGACTTCGCTATCCCTCCGCCTGTGTATCATGAACCGTGATAGTAAGACAGTTGAAATTTTCAGAGGTGATGTATTTGTTGCCGTTTTAATACAAAATACTAAAAAACATAATAAAATAAATATATAAGGGGCTCTCATACAACAAATGTGCTTGTTTTTGCTCTGGAAATGTATAAATAATGGAAGAATCCCTTTCTGCGCGAGTCAGACTCGCACTTGTTTGATTTTTATGATTATAGTGGATAGGAATTATACCCATGACCTCTATCTTACCTTTTTAAATCACTAACCACTACTTTGATTAATCTATCTTATCCAGATATATTTTAAATAAAACCAGGTAAACATTTTCAGCTATTATCAGAGCCATAAACTGATGCAAATTTGCCCCAAAAAGATTACGATGCCCCATTTGAACAAAATTAACTAACCAAACCGTATCTAGTTCAACACACATGTTTACAGAAGGTCCGAAATGACCCTATGGTTATTGATTGTGGGATAAATTTACTTTTATCATGTCTACTTTAGGTGGTCACAGGCATTCGCAGATAACGTGTTCTAAATCCACCGGTATAAACTTGTAACCTAAAATATTATGGAATGACCCTGTATGACAGGAATTAAATCAGTTCTGATGACTACACGGATGGCGTAGTGGTATAAACGATTATCTCGCTCTTGTCTATTGATCTCAATGTTGTAGATTCAAACTCCACATGGGACTACCCTATGTGTGATCTACAAATTGTAGTTTTAAGTCTGGGTGTTCCTGTGTGTTCGTTTCATTTATATTTGTAAAGTTTCGCGGACTCTTGACCCTTAAAAGGGGATATAATTATGCTACTAGTGACAGTGATTACCAACATACACGTGGGTGCAGCCACGGACAATAAAAGAAATTTTCATTTTTTTGGAGAACATGTTGTTTCTTATGCTTGCCAAAGTGACTTTACTCTGCCTGGTGGAAGCAGCAGAATTCAAGAGTAGTTGTCATCCATTCCATACTCTGCAATCCAACAATGCAGCATGGCGACCCACATCATAGCGGCACTAACCAGTAATCACAATGAGTTTAAAAAGTTTTGAACTTCTAACTCCAAGGTTTCAAACCTAAATGGCATAACCGTATTCTGATATTGGAATCCGGTAAGTTAATTCATGCGGTAAAAGAAGTGAAATAATTTCTTAACACCATTTTGCTTCAAAAATCGTATCACTTGTTTGGTCGAACCGACATATGTTGCAAAACTAATAATCATAACTATATGTACTGTTACAGAGCATTTAGCGGCGTGGTGGCGAAGCATGCATGCAGATAGACTTGTCTCTGTAATGGCTTTAGAACACGCACGAGGGGTAAATGTATTTAAATAACTTAGAGCATCATTTTGGAGGGACTTGCAGGTTTTCCAATTTAGATTAAGAGTTAATAGTGGTGTTTTATTTAGTAGTTACGTGTTTAGTAGTATTAACCGTTAAGTTACGTAAGTTTATACATGTAACAGATAAATGCATAAAAATTTAATAAATTCGAAAATAAATCTGCTCGTCTGCGTTTTAACGGTTAAACCGGGCACCGATTTCTATTAAATTGGACATGGAGACACTTTGATTTTTAACGAAGGGTATGTATTATTTTCTGTGATAATCGACATACATGCGGACTACAAACCAAAGATCGTACGTCCATAGACAATGGTAGTTTAAAAGTTTTGGTAGTCTTTATGTGTTTGTATTTACCATCGCAGCATCTAAAATAATGCACCCATTTTAATAAATTGAGTGTCAATAAATTCGTTATACCGGGTGACATTGGCTACATACATTTTATCAAAAGTTTTTATGTGGTCGCGTTACAGCTGTTTATTAAACATTTCTGGGAATGCTCCCAGAAATGTTTAATAAACTAATAAGAGAAAAGAAATGTTTAATAATAAATAATAATAAGGAATAATATCCTTTTGTAAAGTATAAATAAAATAGTTGAATGCGTATATTGGACAACAGTTGCTACTTAAATATTAAACAAAAACACACTATTGTTGAAGTCAATCGATGTTAATCTCAGCTTAAGTGCTTTCCAACACGCAAAGTCTACGACAGTCTACGAATTAAATGTACGAAGGATTGTGTTAATGTATTGAAGTAAAATCATGACAACTGACGCACTATAATTAGTTAAATCTAATAATGCGTTGTAAAAATTCAAACATATTGTATTAATTTGAATTGTTTCTTGATATTTTTTTCCAAATAGTTCGATCATATGTTATATTTTGTTTGTATTCAGTCCTTTTAATTTTAAGCTTTTCCTTGGGACATCAGTAGTTTAAAAAATAAATGTAAAATACAAATTTATAAAACACTAGATATAGCCTGAATATTTTTTATTCAGGCTATATCTAGTAGTATCTGGCTTTGCTCGCGTGAATATTTTTATTTGTAACTAAAAAAGGACAATCTTCCATTTATTATTTTGATTGAACTAATTAGATTTTTTAGGGTGGTTATAACATGAAAAACACCAGCTGTCAGACTTTCACGGTCGTAGTCCCGGTGGTTAAGCTCTGCTTTGATAAATTGATCGGTCAGTCGAGGCGCGTAACTTTATGAGTATCTAATATAACATCTAAAGAAACTATATTCTGGAATATATTATTTTTATTGCAACAATATATTGGGCCTGTGGTCACGGACTGAAAATAAGAAATCGGGTTACGTACGTCGTGTCTTCCCCATCGCAATTTGTCATTTTACACGATCTCTTATCGGGGCTGAGTCCCATGGGGTTTTATAGGTGATGTCACACTGTTAGTGTAAATACACTTTCAAGTTTTCCTTAAGATATAGATGTATTATAGCCTAAACTGAAATAGGGAACTGACTTTTGCTGTTTTTAACCGATTTCAAAAAAGCACGAGGTTCTCAATTCGACGGTATTTCTTTAATTGTAAAAATTTAAAAAAAAAAATTGACTGAGTGGGCCGATTTTGATGATTCTTTTTTTATTTGAAAAAGTATTCTGGTGCTTTGCGTGTCCCATTTCAATTTGGTCCAGTTCTTATAGTCTTTTCTTTGTTATTTTTTTGTTTATTCAAGGATTTTATTTCCTTGGTTGCTTTCATTATCAGCATCATCTTAACCCTATCGCAGTCCACTGTTGGACATAGGCATCTCCAATTGCACGCCACTTGGGTTCGATCCTCAACTTCTTAGATATCGTTGCTTTAATTTTAAGCTAATCGTGAACAAGGCCACTCTAACTTGTTTCACGTAATAAAATTCAGAACAAAAGCTTAAGAATTGAATTTATTTACATCATTACTTACTAATTTTCCTCTGATTTTTATACAAACTGTACCATGACAAAACCCGGAATTTCAAATAAGACATTTTACAAGCCGCACTGTATTCAAATGTCGCTTAATTTGGGCACAGAGTTTAATTAAATGTAACAACAGATTTTTTTTATGTATGACCTTACCAAAATGACAATTTGTCATCATCATCATCATCATCATCAGCCTATCGCAGTCCACTGCTGGACATAGGCCTCTCCAATTTCACGCCACTTAGTTCGATCTATGGCTTCTCGCATCCAGCTCCTGCCAGCCGTCCCGCGCAAATCATCGCTCCACGTGGCCTGTGGACGTCCTACACTACGTTTGCCGAGACACGGTCTCCACTCAAGAACTCGTTCACCCCAACGGTTCTCGGTTCTTCGTCAAATGAGGCCAGCCCAATATGTACTACGATTTATTTAATCTGAAATAAATTTTATGTGACCAACTATGTCGTACCAAAACTAAAGTAAAACCAACTCAATAGATTATAAAGTTTTGGATTAACTGGAAAGTTTAAAATTATGCGCTTGAAAATTTAAATTTAATTTAGCGACGCTCAAAGGCCGTGTGCCGAGCACCGTGATTGTGTACCTACTGACGTAATATTTTACGGTCTACCCTCTGAACTGAAGTGGACATCGATCAAAACTTAATTGGATGGATTGTCCCATTCAATTAGGTAAGTCATCAATTCGTCTAAACCATATTGGAGTACCTACTCGAGTACATCGAGGAGGGTTGATTTAAATATAGACTAGTAGAAAAATCTAGACTTTTCCATCTGATCGTTTATTTTAACAACGAGTTTTTCTCGGAGACAAATGAGATGATAAAAATAGAAATAATGAAAGGTTAAACATCAATATTATGTAATTTGGTGCTTTATTCAGGTCACCTTATTAGGGGTTGGTTATGTGGTTAAAATTCGAGACCCTAAATTTTAAGAGACTTGTATTACTTGTGTGTACACTTATGTATCCCCTAGAGGAATATTCCTATTCTATACACTGCCTCGGTGGCGCAGTGGTAGCGTACGCGACTGCTGTCCATGAGGTCTCGGGTTCGAATTCTGGGTCGGACTAAATATTTGTATGATTTGCAAATATTTGGGTGTTTTCTATGTATAATATATGTATTTACAAAAAAAAAATGTATTTATGTATTCATATCAGTTTTGCAGTACCCATAATACAAGTTCTGCTTAGTTTGGGACTAGATGGCGTTGTGTGTTAGATGTCCGAAAAAATATTTATTCATAATCCATTAAAAACTGCACAGTTAGTCTAGTGTTCAAAGCGATCGCCACGCAGCTATTAAATGCGTCACGTGTAAAGTGACTTTGTGTCATCTTTGTAAAGTCCGCCGCGCCACAGGATGTATATTCTTAAAGCGGGCATTGTCTTTTATAAAACAAAAATACTATTGCTGTTACAACAAAGTGCTACTCAGGTCAATCAGAAATGTTCGTTTCTTCTCTCTTCTAACTCTTCCTCTTTTTGACGACGTAATTCTTTATTATATTGTAACGCGATTGAAAAGACGATCACAACAAGTTACAAACTTCAACCGTTTCACCACGGACTGCCACGCATGATTACATCGCCTTGTCTTAGTTTGAAGATCATTTGCTACATCATCAGCCTATCAAAGTCCACTGTTGGACATAGTCCTCTCTAAATATATGCTACTCGAATCGATTCTCTGTTTTTCCTACCTCTTATTGTATACAATTGTATTAAATTGTGCTAAAATATTTAATTGTCTACGCTGGCGATCTACCGTACAGACAATATAGTCAAGTTAAAAAGATGGTAGACATTGTTCTCTTTTAAAATGTTGTTTAACTTTTTAAAACAAAAGAAGTATTGCGTTTCTACATGAAATTGCTTACTAAATGATGTGCTCTGGTTGGTTAAGACTAATCCACACCTCTGAACATCTTCTGCTAGCACATTACATCTGTTTCTCAATAAAACAAGTAGCTAATAAACGTAATTTATTGCTGTGGCAATTTTCTACATCAATTTAAACTGCAATTTCAATTAACGTGTAAATTATAACTATAATTGGAAAGCATTTCTTATCGTTTACAACAAAAGTAAGAATCTTTTACATTTAGCGAGTATTCGTTTAAAAAGATTCAAAAGCAATTCTTTTATTTTTAAATTCTATTCAGTGAATCCGTTGCATTTAAATAGTTTATTTTTATGTATTACTGAGACAACGCTTTGTACAGACTGTCTTTATACATTATTCTAACAGCTCATTTTTATTTTAATTAATTTTCTTTGATAAAAAGATGATTTTGACGTTTTAAGTTCGAATTTAAACGTAAAAACGGCTGATACAACAAGACCATATTAAGTTGTCAAATAAACGATTGATCTATTAAGCCTTCCAGAACTCGTAGAGGAACCAACCGAGGCCAGCAGTATTATAACTGGTAAAAATGTAAGGTTTTGAATGACTACAAGCTTAATTTTTACAACCTTAATCTGCTACACCAATAAATATAAAAAATAGCCTTAACAAATAGATAAACGAGTAGGTAAAGAAGAGAATCAATAACGCAAGTTTTTTCTCAGTCTCTTTCAATACCAAAATAATAATTCATTTAATAGTCTGTGGATCATCATCTTTCTAGTCTTTGTTATTACCAAGAATTGCTGGGATCGGCTACCAATTCAAGCGCTTTTATATGAATATCAGTTTATCCACTTAGCGACTGACATCGGACCTCCGCAACCCTAGGTGAACTGAATTCGAAGGTTTAACAAGTTGTCAGTATATTTAAGGGCACTGACTTCCCAGTAACGATTGCCATAGATGTTCATGACATCCGGGACCGACTGCTTAACCTGCTCTCCGAGGCATGGACGGGAAACACCGTCATCTACCATTCTCCGGGCTGCCGTTAAGAATTTCTTGTAAGAAAGCCCAACAAAAGTCCGATCCGGGAATCGAACCCGAGACCTCTTGATCTACAGTCACTTACGTTGAACACTATATCAACGAGGTAGTCTCTTTTAATTGTCTACGGATAATCAATGAAAAAATTTTCAACTAACTTCTTTTTTCTTCATTTTAAAGATATATTATTATTAGGAATATACATTCCCGTGTCACGGTGATCATTACAAACATACAAGTAACGGACACAAAGTACACCCAGACATAAAAGAACGATTTGTGGATCACACAAAGTGTTGTCCCATGTAGGATTTGAACCCACAGCACTTGGCGCAGTAGGAAGCGGTGTGCGATCTCTGAAACCACTAGGCCAACCATGTATTAACTAACTAATGTATGCATGTCGGATATCGCTGTTAAAAGTAACCTTCCTAAAGAAAGACAAACTAGGGATATAGTAAAAATCTTTTAGAAAATCAAAATACGTACAAATCCAAAAAGTTAATACCATACCCCTATTATATAAAATAAGTAATGGATATAGACGCAATATTTTTGCGGTGAGAATTTCCTGGTGTAAAATAAAATTATTGCTCCATGCTGTAAGAAGCAATTGCAATAACAGTTCTGCCGAGGATAATTAATCCGGATTAATTCGGCGAAAATCAGACGAAAATAAATTAATATAATAAAAATATACCCGGTTTGGAGGGTCGTGTGTTGGCAAAGATTCCGGATTTGGAGGAATACATCACTGTCAGGAAGAACTCTTGTCGGGAGACCGCAAGGGAGGGAACACTAACACAACTTCTAATAAGGCCTGTTGTATTAATGCGACCCCCGTCCTGATATTTGTAATCGATCCTGGACACTGACATTTATTGGATATAGAACTAACATTTGTTTACAATGGGACAAGATTTGTTGACGAAACGTTTAACTTGAAATATTTAGTAGTATATAGATTTAACATGTGCTCAGAGTATAGAGCAACACCGTAGGCAGTAGCCATACGCTGGTGTTCTCCTCTGTAAAAGTATAAGCTCAAATGGGCCTACGCATTACCCTGTTATAACTCAGAATGTATTTATGTGTGTGTGAAATTTTGAATGTTTAGTTCTTATTGATATATGTGCGCTCGTAGTCATAGGAAATTGTTTTAGTATGCGACTCTACAATGATGTGTGAAGATTTCCCGTCGCAAAAAATTACAGACTGCTTTTTATCAGGAAAAGACGCTATGGCTAAACCCCTCCGATCCACCGTCCTGTGTAGCTCTATGGTTCAGAGTGTTAATTAAATGTGGGTATAATATAGGTAAATGTATATACTTGCGTTCTATCTATTTTTGCCAAACTAGTATTATTTTTTTAGCATGAGTACATAATGATATTTTTGTTTATGGTACAAGTAATGCTTACCAATCAGTAATTGCTACACTATACTACTTCATACTTATTGCAAAACCTGTGTGTGTATACAATTATTGGTGAGCCAATAATAAAATTGACCTCTATTCTTTAGCGACGATCAGACTCCAAAGTTAAGAATTGGAGACGTCTTATAGGTTTCTGTTTCGAGAAGGAGTCACTGATCTGAAAGAGCCAGGCAGTCAGAAGCAAAAAGCAAACTTGTAACGTCAAGCCGCGCCTTTGAACCAAAAGGAGAAAAGGTCCTGAACACGCAAGATCTACTAAGGTTCTTGACGACTTATGTCCCGAAACCAACCAGACTTTGAAAATATTAAACTAATTTTTATCACTATCAAAAGGGCAAGAGAGCACTGTTTTATCGAACTGACTCGTTCGTACACGTTCTTAAAAATATCTTAGAATATAATAATATCTTTTTATATTAAGGAGGGATCAAAATATTTTTTCGTTTTATTAAATAAAAACTTTGAAGTACCTACGAATAAATTAATTAATGAAAATTCTAAGACCTGGCGACAGATTTCAAACGATTTTTTACGAGTCTTTGTTTTCAGGTTCCTTTTAATGAAATTTTATTTTATATTCTTAGCTTTAAGAGCATTCACACGAAACATTTACCAAACAACTCAATCTCTTTATGTAGCTTTATTATGTTTTAAAAATAAATAAATTGTTAGAGATAAATCGAGACCCAAGATTTATCTTTCAGTAAACATTTTCTAGTATGTAAGTTTACCCATTGTCTGCTACTCATTTATGGTTTCAATAAGACGCTCAGTTCATATTAGATTCTAAAGTCTTTAAAAAATAGCTTGATCTCTGTGATAGATGGCTGCCAAACTAACGAAGTCTTACTGTCTCGTTTGTTCAAAACGATTTTATTTTGTACTAGCTACTACAAGGTAATATAACATAGCATTTTTGATGTAAGAACCGTATTTACTTTCATATGCACTTAGCGAAAAGTTAGTAATTTGGAATTAAAAAGGGGCAATTCAAATTTATTTTATTTTTAAAGACTAATAAAAGACTAATAGTTGTTCAGTGGTCGAAATTCGTTCATTTATTATTTATTTTCTTTTCTTTTTTCCACTTTTTGCACTTCTCCTCCGTATAAACTTTAAGTGTTAACTAGAACTTTAAATTTCATACTTCTCCGTTCACATATATTTATAAAAACGGGCACAAAGTTTTAGCTTCACATATTTTAACTGCCTCTGTGGCGCAGTGGTAGCGAATGCGACTGCTGTGCAAGAGGTCTCGGGTTCAATTCCTGAGTCGGACCAAATGTTTGTAGAACCTGCAAATATTTGTTTCGGAGTTTGGGTGTTTTCTATGTATAATATGTATGTATTTACAAAAAAAAGTGTATAAGTATTAATATCAGTTGTCTAGTACCCATAGTACAAGCTCTGCTTAGTTTGAGACTAGATGGAGTTGTGTGTTAAAATATCTGAACATATTTATTTATTTTATTTATTTATTTATTTGTATTTAGATCACCACTGCACCGAAAATAATTTTTATAATAATTTCCTACTTGCAATCTCAAGGTTCGAAACAAAGGCGTCGCTGTACATTCAAATTAAATACATAACGTGCGACTTGTATTCAGAAATTTTCGCAGCGATCAAAATACACCATAAACCTGCAAACGAAAGCGCCTAACCGATTCAGATTTTCTTCCCGTCGCGTCGTTCACTTGAGAATTCCGCAGTGAATTACTCAGAATCAATTTAAAGTCTCGCTTCACATCTATACAATGTGTAGACAATTCATCAGACAAACAAGATAAGTTGGTCTCGGCAAAACAGAGACGTCGGTAAACAAAACACGGGTTAATACCCTAAGTTATAAGAGGGAGCAACTGGAAAAATATATCAAGAAACATAATAAAAGGATGGATAACACACGATATTTTTGCCGCCAACAAGGCGCATCGTATCTGTGTTGCAAGTGTTATTATGATGAACAGAGCGATTATAAACACGACTATATACATATATAGTATAGTAAAATGATCTCTAAAGATAAAAGAATTAATTGTGTTGATCACCCAATCATTTTTTCTACTGTGAATCTTACGGTGATTTTTCGAATACACAAACATTCACGCATGTCTATGTTAATAATTATTTCTGTTTCCTGGGCCCATATCTCTATGGTAAAATTAATAAAAGTCTAAACATGAAAAACTTAAATAAAAAAGTATGCAAAACTACTTTATTCCTTTATCTCCAAAAGTTAACCTACAATGAAACCGAAGACCTACTTTGTGTCCTGCGATAAGAAATCACACACACACGCAAGTATACGTACACTTAGATACACTGACATACACACACGCACACACACACACACACAAACATACACCGAACACACAGATTTCATACTATTTTCTTTTTTATTTTTTATTTTCCATATTTGGTTTGATAATTTCACTCAAGTTAAACTGATTAGAGTGAACTGTTTTAACATGTTTCTATGTAAAGTCTAATCTCAAAGAGGAGCGCTGATGTCCGAAATACAGATAAATCTATCTAGTTCGGACACAGATATCCAATTAATTTTCTAGCTTAAGATTTAGTTTTGTTAAACCACAATTGTTAAACTGTATCTTTATGGTTAATAAATATTATTATATTATTATATTATTATTATATATTAGACCAAAAACCATGAAATGTGTATACATCATACATTAGTGTAAATAATACCTTGTTTACCTCTGAATATACGAGTTAATTGTTATCCTACCAACTTTGCTGTAAACAATAATATGGTAGCAATTTTTATTTTTTACACTTGCTCCACAATATGTATTCGAACCTATAACATAACGACGGCGATCATTTAGGACATAATTCATAGCATTCAAGAATTTTCAAACCTTTGTGAATTCGACCTTTCCCATAACGTAAGCTCTTGTGTCTTGTCCCAAAAACCCACAAACATTCATCAACCGCGCCCGCCTAAGACTAATTACACAGAATGATTTAGTAACTGCATTCTAAACGAGGATTTGCTCTTTTTGACTGTTTCAAGAAAGGTTTGAAATCATGTGCATCACAGCTGCTTTCAAAGAGAACATAAATCTTTATTTTATTCTCCCATAACGGATGTTCGATAAGGAATAGTCGACTTTGGGAAGCGATTGAGCTAATGTAGTTTATTTTTATTCAAAAGATTGATCTACTATTTATAGTTACACTTGAACAAGTTTGAAGTATGTTAGAAGTTCACAGAAAACCGGTGTGAAACAGCGCTTACGCTGTGTTTCATCGAGTGAGTGAGGATACCGCAGGCCCATACCCCGATCTAACGCCCCCTATCTCCCTCACCATCCCCCTTCCCCCCAGGCCGCCATAGTGTGGGTCACCATGCTGCATTGTTCTTTTTCGCATTGAGGATGGTGACCACCACTCTTGGATTCTGCTCATGCTTTCCATCAGGCAGGGCAGAGTCATTTTGGCAGCTTAAATATAAAAAAAAAAAAAAAAGTAAAAAGGAACAAGAGTTAAAGTCCAAAAAAGGAGTAAATGGAGTCGGTTTTTCCAGTAAACACATACAAAGAAGTTTGTACTTTCATTTACTATTAAAAATTTAGTATAATCTACTGTAAAAACCCTCCTGTTAACTAAACAGGATTAGTGGGAGGGTTTTCATATAGGGGGCAAATGAACGACGGTTTACGTATACCTCAGTTTAATTCAAAATCTCCAGTACATTATCGCCCTTAAAGGCATTATAGCAAGGCTCTTCCACGGAAAGCAAACCCTCACATGGAAATATGACCTTCTCTCCCATGGAATCCTCAACCTTCCGAAAACCTCAGAGTAACGTGTTTGCTGTACCTCATTAAAAATAAAATCTCTTGAGAAATAAATTAAAACGGCGTATGTAAGTGAAATAAGCTTAACACAGGCTCCGATACTGTTGGAGGTGTAGAATATTAAAAAAAAAATAAAAAAAATAAAACGGCGTTGTAAATTGTCGCAAATACAAAATATCTCCGAATTACTGTTTAGTTTACCTAAATTGTTTTGTCATCATGTCTCATCATAGTTCCTACAATTATACAGAATGAGTAATAATTGGAGTTCTAACAGTAAATCAAATTATTGAAGCGGTCAACATCGATGCTCAGTTAACGCAGCCATTAATTGTAAATGAGGGTCTCTGATTTATTACCGTCTAAGCTTCGTAAAGGATACATGAAAATCTAATGAAATTATGCGTGATTTCCCAAAGGCTTATTGGATTGAAACTTTAAACAAGTTGGCCGACAAGTCTCTTGGAAAATCCTGTGAAATGATCTACAGTTAGTGGTAAAGAATATAAATACATCTTTGAAGAAATAGACAAGCTCTCAGTCTTTGCAGTATAGTACAAGGGTGTAGCAAAGATAATTAAGATGATTTATTTTTAATTATATTGAATAAAAAATGACTCAATTACTGTTCCATCATTGCACGGTAACTAAAATGTGCTGACAAGATATGAGCATCTTTAGGTGTTCTTCACACATTTAGATATCTAAGACTTATCTTTTATAATATTACATTTCCAATATCACTTTTGTGAAAACCCTAAAAAAATACAGACTGAAATGATTTAGATTTCTTCTGTTTGATGTAGATGTACGATCACTCGGATTTAATATCAAAATAATCACTATATTATTTCTAAAATTTCTCGTTTATTAGTTGTAAAACCAAAATAAAGTTGCCCTAAGTTTAATCTTGATATGTTTGTTAGTATCCGATAGCGAAATAAAAACTTTAAGCGTTCACGTTTAATACATACTTTAAGCAACCGATGACTTTCAGATATCTACTCGTCCAAAATACTGTTTGCACAAACTAAACCTTCATCATTAGTGCTCCAGGAGAGTCTATCAAACTAGAAGTCAAATAAACTGAAAGAGATCATTCGACATTTTGGCAATAGTTCAGTTAATGGAAAGTCCAAACTAAACTACTATTGTTATCAATTTATTGTAGTATTCTAACTTACCATCTAGCTTAGTAAGACACCCAGACACATAAAAATTAATGGTGCTGTTCGTACTATTTATTTGTTTAGATTTGAATCGACTCGTCGACTTTAACCCTAGAATTTTTTCTTATAATATAAACTAGTTACCTTCTGTTGTTGTTGTATCCTTACCACAACAAGTGCATGTAACACCCCAGGGCTAAGCTAGTCTAAAATAAAAGTATCAAGTTAAGGAGAGCCACGCTCCGGCATGCATGGGCCGGCTCGACCGGAGTGATAACACTACCTCACAGAAAACCGGTGTGAAACAGCGCCTGCGCTGTGTTTCACCGAGTAAGTGAGGATACCGTAGGCCCATAATCAAACCCTTCCCCTCATCCCCCAAGGCCGTCAACGCACTTGTAATGCCTCTGGTGTTGCGGGTGTCCATTTGCGGGGGTAATCGCTTACCATCAGGCGATACGTCTGCTCGTTTGCTCCCTATTACATAAAAAAATGTGCCATCAGCTATCTTCCAGTGAAAGTCAAGTCAAATTCAGTTCAGCCGTTCCATAGATTAGCCGGAACAAACATAAAAAAAAGAAAATATTTTTCGTTGTTTGTAATCCTGAATATAGCATTATATGTATTTAGTGCAAAACTATTTGAAAGTACAAGTACGTCTTTCAAATGAAGTAAAAAATAAACTCAAAGTCTTTTATATATTAAAAGCACTTCCTATTTTAATGCAAGAGACTAAAAGGCCAAGAGAGATTTCTGAGCAAGATACATTTCTTGAAGTCTACGAGTACACGGCATCATCTTGTATGCGTCTAGCGTAGGATAGCAACATAATATTTTAATGTAAGAAACATCTCCGAATGAAGGAAAGTATAAAGTGAAGTGTTTTTAGCTTCTCAAATTGTAAGTTAAATGGGGGAGCGTTCTGTAAGGGCACGCATGCGGATAACTAGGCACTTGGGGAGGATACGTGAACTGTATTTAGACATCATATTCAACTTTATGCATTTCATATTTCATGGTAAAGTACACTGAGAACGTGACGTTTAAAATATACGTTTGCAGTAATCTCGAGAACTAACTGTGTTGTTGTCAAAGGCTTTTTGATGTAGATAGGTTAACTAGTGCCCTGTCTACTTTTACCGTGGGAGAGCCACACTTCGGCATGCATGGGTCGGATCGACCGGAGTGATACCACGGCCTCACAGAAAACCGGTGTGAAACAGCGCTTACGCTGTGTTTCATCGAGTGAGTGAGGATACCGGAGGCCCATACCCCAATCCAACGCCTCCTATCCCCCTCACCATCCCCCTTCCCCCCAGGCCGCCATAGTGAGGGTCACCATGCTGCATTGTTCTTTTTCGCATTGAGGATGGTGACCACCACTCTTGGATTCTGCTCATGCTTTCCATCAGGCAGGGCAAAGTCATTTTGGCAGCTTAAATATAAAAAAAGAAGGTTTTCTACTAATATTATTCATTAGAAAGTGTAACTCACGTCCTCGTCGCCGCGATCTTCCCATGAGCTATATGTATACTGTGTATGTATGTACATAGATATACCTCCGTGCATTACTAATACATATTATATATATGCAAAGAGTATATCTCTCTACATATTATATAGTTCTACATATATAGTTCTCACTAATATTGACAGTCCCTAAGATTAGTTTCAATCATTTTTATCACTTAAAATAACACAGGTAATTGAAGACACCCTGGTCTTCAATGACTAGAGACAATAAGAAAAGTTTCAATGAATACAATCTTATTATAGTTATGTTTATATAGTTTATATAACAGTAAAATAAGTCATCAGTCTAGACTAGACCGTAATAGCAATGTCCTACTGTATAAGTTTGTATTTAAAGTTCTTTAGTAGTATAAGTATGTATTCAAAGTTATGTATACAAACAAACTAAACAAACAACAACCCATAATGTCCCACTGCTGGGCTCGGGTCTCAGGAGAGGGTTAAGGCCATACGTCCCCACGCTGGCCAAGTGCGGGTTGGGGACTGGCGAGAATACGTTGTGGCTACGTAAATCTTGCTGTTGGATGTTTTTAAGCCGCCCGAAGGCCTCCAACTAAGCTTCACGACTGTTATCGTATGATAACAACCGGGACCGACTGCTTAACGTGACCTCCGAATCACGAAGACGCTCATGGTAACATGCCACCAGCGGTCACCCATCCAGGTACTGACCGCGCCATCGTTGTGCCGTTGCTTACCCTCGATGATTGTTTCTAATCACCGAGTGCAACTGGGCTATGATCGCCTCTACTCTCGTATATAAATAAATATTATTCAAGTGTCTGTTTGTAATTACCGAGTTTTACTAAATTTATACGTGTGTACACGGTACATATACCAAAATAATATTTTTTGTCCGTCTTTTGTTAATTCTTATCTCTGGAACGGCAGGAGCGATTTTGACGTGATTTGCACTGACAGATAGCTAATGATATATGGAGTAACTTCGGCTACTTTTCTTACACTAGCTATGTACCGCGGCGCTAGCCGTGGTTGTCGTTTTACCGCGGAGCTCAGTTAGTTTGTAAATACTACACATAAAACCGGTACGACTGTTTAAATTTGTCTCGTAAAGCAGCAGAAAAGTACTACAACCGACTTTTCAGTCATAATCCCAGGCTAACCCGAATGGGGCCTTCACTGCAATATACCTTAATGGAATGTAAGAAAAACTCGAGTTTACGTTCAGAGTAATCACATTTGATAGATGAAAAACTGTTACATACGCATTGAGATACGCCTGTAAGATGTCATGTTTTCTTTAAGTAATGAAAGTGTAGTAAAAACTCTTTTAAACTGATTCACAAAAGGTTGGATTTTGTTTACATACATATTATTTAGAGATAAAGCCTGTACCATAGGAACCAGACTGCTGATAAATCATCAATATTATAAATGAATTACACCTAGAGGCAAAACAAATAAATAAATAAATATGTTCAGACATTTTTGCAAACAACGCCATTTAGTCCCAAACTAAGCAGAGCTTGCACTATGGGTACTAGACAACTGATATTAATACTTATATATTATACATAGAAAACACCCAGACTCCGAAACAAATATTTGCAGATCATACAAACTTTTGGTCCGACTCAGGAATCGAACCCGAGACCTCTAGCACAGCAGTCGCATTTGCTGCGACTGAGCCACAGAGGCAGTTAAATGATCGTTCTCATCAAATAATGTTTTGTTCTGGACAGGAATCGAACATACGACTTCTTGTTTAACAGTCAGGATGACTTACCAATACATCAAAAAGCGACAACTTGCCATATGTGTCTCGTGAAACTTAAGGCTTATAATAATTTGATCAGTTTTTCTTTCTAATTTAACTTCTACCCTCGTCCCTTTAAATTATTAAATTCTCAAAGAGGATTGGGGTGAAGTAGGCAGCCAGCCATAGTCAAAAAGATCAAAAGTTAAACTTTAACGTTTAAGCGATTCGCCTTTCTACTGTGTATAAGTAAGTTCAATCCCTGTATGATCCACAAATTGATATTCTTCGTATTTTTTCATATAACTTTGAAATCCTCCCACAGTAGAAAAAGTATTCCTAGTTGACTTTAATAAGAGAAAAACAATAAAGGAAAACCAATTTATTTGCAATGTTAGAGATTTTTATAGAATAGTGGCAAACGAGCAGACGTATCGCCGGATAGTAAGCGATTACCACCGCCCATGGTGACTCGCAACACCAGAGGAGTCACAAGCGCGTTGACAGCCCTTGGAGAATGGGGAGGGAGATTGGGGAAGGAGTTGGCGTGTGGGCCTCCGGTATCCTCACTTACTGGGTGAAACACAACGCAAGTGCTGTTTCACACCGGTTTTCTGGGAGACCGTTCCATTCGAGCCGGCTCAATTAAGCGTGGCTCTGCCACGGAGAAAACGGTTTGCAGTGATCTTCCTCCAATGAAAAAAAAATGCATAAATATATCCTTAACCTAAAAAATAGTGTGTATTTTATAATACGCAATTATAAACTAATTTGGTGCTTACATATTATCCTACATTCTTACTTAAATAGTATTTTTCTAAATGCGTCTTATCTGTATGGAGGTTAAGTGCATTCTAAGATACGGATTAGTCACATTAGCACGGCTTCTTATCTTTACTAGACGGTAGGTTTGTACAGAGAGATAATTTCTTTAAAAATTTCATATATCTTTAAAAATACGGCACACGCAGTCGGACTAACCGATGACCCATCGTACAATATCTATATCATCGTATAGTATATCCACCGGTAAAGATTCTCATGCTGCAGCAATATCCTGAGATACGCACTTTTTCTGGCATTGCATTGGATTATACTTGCTTGCGGCAAACTCTCTCAAGGGCTGTCCTGTGCATTTCAGAATTTTTTTATTTCTTTATTTCAAATATTACAAACTGCAAAAGCCAAGACCCCAGGCACAGTACAGAATTTATATTACAAAGGCGGTAAGAATACATAAGCTTGTTGACCCGTTATGGAACGCATCTGAACAAACGAGACCCCTCCCTTCCCGTTGGAGCTATAACAATATTTATTCAACAGAAAAATAACAATTTCCTTTTCATACAGCTTCTCAAATTATTCAGCATGGTCCCGATTAAATAACTTCTTTTTTAAGATAACGTGGCTTTAGATTGCAAGATAATCCTAAGTACTAATCAGAATAACAACAATCTTCGCTCTAATTAATGCCAAATTCTTCGGATAATCGGTAGGACGGCAATGCTCCATGTATTATTCGGACCCACAAGACCGGAGAAGCATCGGATTACATTTACAGAAAACAGTAGTCAATAGAATAAAGGAGTTAACCGAGAGCAAACCGTCTCTTCCTATTTCCAAAACTCAACCAATTTCGGCAGGAGAAACATTTCGGATAGAGTTTAGGTTAAATGAGCCCCTTTGGTCACTTAAATCATGATAAGTGCTACTTAATAGGCCAAGCAGAGTGATCATCTGCACAAAACGGCTGGCAGGAAAAGGATGCGAGAGGCCGAAAATCGAGCTAAGTGGCGTGAAACTGGAAAGGCCTACTTCCATCAGTGGATTGCGATAGTCTGAAGATGATGAGGTACTGCTGTAATAAACCTCTCCTTAGAATTTGACGCTATGCTATACCATACTAGCCGGACGGGTTGGTATAGGGTTTGCTGGGAGCGTGGCTGGCCACCAGGGGAGTTTCTCTGGTGGTCGGGCGCATCGAGGCGCTGGGCTTGCGGATGGCCCTGGACAATCACTGCACTCACTGCAGTCATCGGAGGAGATCTCTCGCTGCCGGCCCTCGTACGCTCCATGGCCGGCGGCGAGAGCAGTTTTACCGTGGTCGCGACCTTCTGTGAGGAAGTCATCTCGCAGAAGGATTCGGCGGAGAAGGCCCGGATGGACGACCTCCACTCGGACCCAATCCGCCGCCGGCGAACCGGGCGGCGGAGGCGCGTCTACCAGCGCCTCACGCCGCCCTGAGTGTGGCCGCGGATGGGCGGGACGGGTTTTCCTCCCATCCGCTTCACAGGCCAGCCGCGACGGGGCGACGTTACGCGTGTGCCGTACGTCGCNGGATGGGCGGGACGGGTTTTCCTCCCATCCGCTTCACAGGCCAGCCGCGACGGGGCGACGTTACGCGTGTGCCGTACGTCGCCTGAATTGAGAGTATATAACATCTAGAGACGGTGCCCGCTTCAGTGCGGGCAGGCGCTGGGAGGAGTCCGGATGGCGTAAGTAAGCGGTTCCCGGATCTCTCCCGTCTCGGGCGCAGAGTGGCACACCGTGGTGGTTTAATGGGTAGTCTGGCGAGTCAGTCAGAAGTCCAACACGACGCGAACCCCCTGTCCCCGCGGGGGGGGAGCGAAGTGCGTAAAGGCATTCCACCACGTCCACCACAAAAAAAAGGAGTGCAGGGAGGGGTCCGGATACTGGTCCGCAGAGTGGCACACCGTGTGGTTTTAGTCGGTTTGATTCTGACACACCGCCCCGTCGCAAACCCCGATGTGGTGAAGGCCCGAGGGGGTTTCCACACGTTAAAAAAAATGGCTCGTTTTTGCCCTGCATAAATTGATCGTTCAGTCGCCTACGTCGTTACGAAACTTACGAAGTGAATAGGAGTGGTGACGCTCTGTATAATCAATCCGTCACCGAAAAGAAGCTCCACGACTTTCATAAAATAAATATAAAAGATCTACTGTATAAGCAACAACAGTCAACCGTGTGCTGGTTGACTGTGTATTTTCTCTTTCTATTTTCTGTATAAGTAGTCGCCACACCGTTTCCTACTACGCCAAGTGTTGTGGGTTCAAATCCTAGATGGGACAACACTTTGTGTGATCCAAAAATTGTTGTTCTAAGTCTGAGTGTACTTTGTGTCCCTTTCATATATGTTAATAAAGTCCCCCGCGACACAGAATGTATATTCCTATTGCGGGAGTTGTTTTAAAAAAAAAGATCTTTATTTATTACTTTAATTCTGGGGATTAGACCTAAATGATGGTGACACTCAAAAACCGCTATAAAGGGATAGTACTGTTAACCAACTGTTTACTACTTCCCTTAACGTCTATTTACGATATAGCGCCAAGCATTCATTAAAGAGTTTAAATTACTTATGACTTTATATAACTGTGTATGAGGTAATGGTGCAGTATGTACTGTACTAAAAGCCTGAACGTGGAAGTCTTTAGAGATTAACGTTGACAGGATATGATAACTTACCTAGTTATTTTATGTATGTAGCAGCCTCACGAGAGCAGCTCAGCATCTGTAAATAAAAATGTAACGTTAGACTTGTATGGAAATGTCAGTATGGCTCTCTTAGAATTGAGTGTAATATTACAGTAGTTAAAACTATCACTAACTTCTATATCATTGTTTTTAAGATTAATTATCCAACCTGGGTGATTTACGACATGCACACCTTCTTAAATTATTCAAATTGGCTCATATATTATAACAGTTGTAGGGTATCAAAACAAATTCAGCAGCTATAAGAACCTAAAGCGACATAACCACCACCAAGTAGGACGAAAAGAAAGATTAACTCATTGATAACTGCTTTCTTTTTTAAGTGGATGAAATATAAGATTGCCGAAGGTTACGAAATCCAGTATTTACTAATAAAGGATAATAATTCCCCAGTTATTGGAATAGGCTTTGTATGAGCTGATTGTCTCTATTAATTATTACAGATTTAGGACCAGTTTCACCACTTGCTGATAAAGTCGCTGATAGAGTCACCATTAATCTAATGTTATGGTTGTGATACCAATAGATTTCTATTAAAAGAGTCTTGGATAGCGCTTGTCAGATATGCATATATGTATATTTTACATCAACAACTTTTATCTGTTAGAAAAGTTATACGAAAGAGAAGCATCTGATACTTTATCAGTAACTGGTTAAACTGGATTCAAGATCAGTATGGCACGTGACTTTGGAATATATAAAAACAATTGTCGTAACGATAACTTTGAAAATTAATTTTAATAGATCGAACGGACGAGAACCAATATGGCAGTGTATGATTCTTGATACGTAATATCGCATTAATAATTGAGCCGTGAAGACAAACAGTTATTTAAGCTCCATTTGCCTCTGTATAGTACTGGATTATTTCAAAGAGATGTGGAAACGAATATTAAAACTACGTTGGGCTATTCGAAACGAAATATTCGAATCCTATTATTGCAAATCTATTTATTGTGACCATTTATGTAGTGATATAAATACTCACCTAGTAGCTTCTATGAGTTTTGTGGGTTCGATCCCCCATGCAACAATATTGTATGATCCACAAACTGTCGAGTTTTCTAATTTTTGTGTCTCAAACTTAGTCTATTAATAGATTGGGTTTAATTTAATACATTTACCGTTTACCTAAAAAGTGTATATTTTTTTTAAATAATGTTGTCTTTTGGATTCAAATAAATGGCGTGCAATTTGAGAGTTTTACGTCCATAAGTGGACTGCGAAAGGTGGATGAAGGTTATGGTGTTTCCAATGCATTATTTTCAACATAAATGTCTTCTAAACTACGTTAAAAAATTATGAGAGCATACTTAAATTTGTTTTTTGACATTAAAACTGCTTTTTACTAGACAAAAACTAATTTCAAACATAAATTAAGATTAACTTGCAAAATTGAGTTTTCATTTTGTATTTAAGGGCTGAGGGAATCTTTTGGCTATTAATCCTCTCCGTACAATGAGATACAAGACTATAATAACAAGTTGGTTGAATGTTTTCATAAACATTTTATCTTGATATAATATAATCTTAAAGAGAATTGTAATGTTCAAAAATTTTACCTTATATTTCAAGCCAAATTATACGATCAGACTTCATATTTATTCTACTTTAACCAGCGATTTAGCATTTTACTTTTTCAGAAAATAAAATAGCCTATATTTTATTTTTATTTTTTTAAAACTTTACGCAATTTGGTACAATGGCGGACTTAATGCCCAAGGCATTCTCTTCCAGTCAACTTTTCGTCTTCCAACAACTAGTGAGAGGTTTCTGTATGAAACTATTTATTATTCTTGATGTATAATTTCTTTTTGATTAAAAATTATAGATATTGACTAAAAAACCATGACTTATACGACTCCTTCCTCCGACAAAATATACAATTCAATCCTGGCATACCGAACTATCAAACAACAAATAATCTTGCAATTCAAAAATGAAAGTTCTTGCGCCGATTACTACCTATACATACCTACAACTTCCCAACCATCATTTTCCCAGCCTTGATTATTCCCAATACTATTTGCTGTCGGTTACTAGTTGAATCAGTTTTACCTAAATATCTGTTTTTCCACGTAACAACTGACATCGGACCTCCACAACCCTAAGGTCGAACTGAATTCGAAGACCGAGTTAGTGGTCAGTATATTTAAGGGCACTGACTTTCCAGTAAGGGTTGCCACAAATATTCATGATAACAGGGACCGACGGCTTAACGTGCTTTCTGAGGCACGGGTATACCTACCTTTAACTTCTCAACATCAAAACAACTTAAAACCAGGCAAGTTCGACTCGTATGGTCGGAGGATCCTCGTATCGGAGGGGAATGACCGTTTAGGTTCCGTTACATACCCATTTAAGGATACAGCTACAACCAATAATCTAATCTTTTGGTAACTCCAATATTTATTCAGTGCACACTAATATTAAACCGCTGGATTCCGATAACAGATAAAAAACGGTAACAAACATATTATATCTATGCCTTATATCTTCGTTCATATAGTAATGCTTTAGAAATTCCCTAGATTTTAACTAATAATAATAAGTGCCTGGATGACCGAGCTTAACTCGGTATTTTTTGTTGGAAATTTTTCTGAAAATTAATCCTATCTAGATCGAGTTCATCGTAAGCAACAATGTGACTCGTAAAGGAGTAGTGGTTGGATAGAGTGTACCTCTATAAGCATAAAATCTGTAAGTAACATATGTTTCCGCAAATAAATTATTGATTGATGCCTCTGTGGCGTAGTGATAGCTGTGTGTAAGGTTAAAGTTCTTCAGCAGTTTACTATCATAGTACATCGCCAGGACATACTGTCTGTCATTCAGTATTATACTAGCCAGGGTCATATGTGTAAAAGTTACTTAACAAAATTAACTGCCTCTGTGACGCAGTGTTGGCGTATGTGATTGCTGTGCTTGAAATCTCTAGTTCGATTCCCGAGTTGGGCCAAATATCTGTATGATCTGCAAATATTTACTTATAACTTGGGACTAGATGGCCTTGTGTGTTAGATTTATAAAATATTAATTCATTAAAAAAAGGAATAACACTGAAAAACAAAATAATTAGGATTCCTGGCAAAAATATAATACTAGTTACATTACCAAAATTAGCACCGCAATCTTTTCTTATTACCATTACTCATTAGCGAGACATGAGAAAAGTTTAAGATGGGAATGTTCTATACAAAATGGAAATGCAGACCTCTAACAGAAAGTTTGTTATCAGAAAAGTCATCGTTACACCTCGTTACACCTAAGCACGGTGTCAAATAATGTGGGAAATGAATATACCATTCGATAGGCCCCAGGAGGTAGAAGGTGGATCGTTTTCATATATAGCACCGTTGAAGGTTATTGAATGTTCGTGTACAGTGATCGTCTTCACGGATCGCTTTGCCATTTCGATGTACGGAGTTTTAAAAGGCAATTTGTTAGGAAAAGTTTCTGCGTCAGGTTTTTTAGGATCGTGCTGTTTTTCTTTACATATATATTTATTTTTGTGTACAATATTATTTGTGCAAGGAATCGAATGGTATATAACACGATGCCGTGGCTCTAGCGGTTAATAGACCGTTCAAGGCATTAAATGAGAAGATTGGATATAATTATCTGAATGAAAGTCGTACCTTTTTCTACGTTTTTCTTTGTTGTAGCTCCGTAGAATGAGTTAACAATATGTTTTTATCAGATAACGTTAACAGCAATTCATGTTGGTCGAAAAACTACACACTAGCAAGATTAATGCCTTGTAACTGATTAGTTACTAAGCATGAGATTTTTAATATATTAAGACAGATTAGTAGTAATAACTTGCTAATCCAGTGTAGGTATAATGTGTGTAAATCACTCAAATAATTCTTAGATATGTAAATTTCGTTTACCGCTTAGCCCAGTGATAATAATTAATATCCCTTTTGCTTTAAACGTCTAAAGTGCTCCCCCAGATAACTGAATTCAAAACGCCAGTACCAGCTTATTAAGATATTCGGTTTCCATTAATAAACACATACATCTGTACGCCGACCAAATCATAAATTATAGCAGCGAGAGCGGCTACTCACAGAACTAAAGTGGGAAAGGTTTACCATAAATCAATGCTTCTGTGAGAGAGAAAGAGAAACTGATATTTCAAACATCTGCCAGCAATGCAAACTATTGTTCAGATCCCCCCATTATATAATTCTGTCTGTTGTTAGAAGCATCTCGCTTAACAATTTGCTCCAGATGTCGAATGAATTAACCTTCAATTGTTCGCTAAGTAGAAAACAATCGTGTACCAAGTCTGTGTAATTGATCACTCCATGTTGTTAGATTATCAATCATGACGGTGTGTGGTTCAGTTGCCGAAGTACTTGAATAAAACATTAATTTAGTTAGTTCAATATTGGTTAAAATAATCTGGGGACTGGTAAAAGTTATGTAGAAAAAAATCGACAAATTAGATCCATAAAAATCAGAACAGGTATTGGATAATCTATGGAGGTTTGTAATGCAGAAAGATTGAAACTTTGAACTAGAGAGATATCAATTTATGGGCTAAGGTTTTATGGCGATAGTAAAAGGAACTTTTGGGTCATGTCAGGGTTATTTCGGGGAAAGTTTACGCATTTCGCGGAAACCGGTGGCTTGTGTACATAAATGTCAGTTGGTAAAGTTTTATGTTGATGCTTTTTGAGTTTTGCACTTAGTATTTAGTAATGGATTTTTAAACTGGACAGTTTTATTTTTGGTGGTGTTAGTTGTAAACGTACTCTGAAAAGTTGTCAGATATGATTTTTTATACCCAAATTTGTACAATATGTTTCTCTCCCAAAGAAAATTTGACTAAGATTTATCCCAAGTTCAAGATGATTTTTAAAGTCTGTGAACACTGAATTAAATTAAATTTTCATAATTATTTAAATATTTTTATACAGTGTGCAGTACAGAGAACAGCACAGTGTACTTTAATTATTAAAAGTATAGAATTATAAGTATAAAATTCGCTTACTTACTGAAACAGTAGTTGATAGATGGGGTATGTTTTAAAATATCTATGAAATCATCTTCCAATTTCATTATGCAAAAGAAAGGTACGTGTTCCTTCAGTCCCCTATAAATCTGTTACCGTGGGAGAGCCACGCTTTGGTATACATGGGCCGGCTCGCCCGGAGTGATGCCGGCTTCACAGAAAACCGGTGTGAAACAGCGCCTACGCTGAGTTTCACCGATTGAAGATACCGGTGCCACATACCCCAAATCTCCCCCCTCATTCCCCTTCCCATCCCTCAAAGGCCGGCAACGAAATTGTGACGCCTCTGGTGTTGCAGGTGTCCATGGACGAAAAAAATAACAAACTTGAAGCCCAATTTATAAAGAGAAAACATGTAACAAACTAACTTTTATAACTTATTGAAAAGGGAAAAATGAACACACGTGTGACTTTTTGTAGCCGCTACTGTAAAACCAGAACACAGCCACAACGAAAGATGGTGAAATCTTTTTTATTTTTTAAATTGAAACCCCCATTACAACTCAACAGTGATAAACAAGAAATCCTTTACCAAAATAAACACATTAAAAGGAAGTAAAAACAACAGGGACCACTAATCTTTTCCTGCTCCTTTGTACCCAACTGTTTTGTGTACTTAATAAATTAAATTTACATTTGCTTCACTGTTTAAGGCATTTTAAAACATTAAAACATGAAGACATTTGACCTGGAACGGTATTTCACATCTTGAAAACACTATAAAATA
Source organism: Hyphantria cunea (assembly GCA_003709505.1). Lineage (NCBI taxonomy): Eukaryota > Metazoa > Arthropoda > Insecta > Lepidoptera > Erebidae > Hyphantria > Hyphantria cunea. Next base: position 252,169 of record PKRV01000430.1, read on the forward strand.
TTTCATTCATGAACAGCTTTCAATTGTCCTCTGCTGGGTTGGTTATAGTCCAGAAAACAGGTTTTTGCCAACTACACCATACTAGCTGGCATAGAGTAGTGTTACATGTTTTTAATATAATATAATAGGGTGTCATCCTGCATAGATTGAGCCCTTCATTGAATAAAGGTAGCCATACATATTAAAGTATACCTGGCAGGTTTGCCTGTACAGTTGAACTTTAAAGGTAAACCGGCGCGTGTATGTTGCAGAAGTTGTCCTTTACTCGGCTCAAGCTTACCTGGAGCTGTAACTGTGCTGGCAACCCTGTAGGTACACCTTACCGTATATGGCTAGCTTAAGAGTGGTGACACTCCGTTTTATTAATCCGTCACCTAACGGATTTTTATGTTACGTACCATACACGTTGCTAAACATTCAAATACTGTTAAAATACGTTGTCACTAAAATTTTCAATCCGTTTAAATTCAACATCATCTTTCCACGGAGATCGGTTTTTGTTTTTGCGAAAGACGATCCCCGTTTCATGTCATCCACATTTTTTATGTTTTTTTATCATTAATTCCATCATGACGAAGACTTGAAGACTCGAAGACTTAGAATTGAAGACTTGAAATACTTGACATTGGCAGAAATAGCTGATCCGGCTGATTGCCATATCATCAAAAGAAGAAGATCATCTTTCCACGAGTTTGGTCTATATGTGTCTATGCATGGCTCTCCCACGCTGAATTTCAAAGGAGGGTTAGCAAGTCACTACTTCTAAAATAAACAATCCAAAGCTGTTGTAACCTAATGGTGGCGGATTGATAACTAGAAGGACCAAACAACAACCCATAATGTCCCACAGCTGGGCTCGGGTCTCCTCTCAGGTGAGGGTTAAGGTCATACGTCCCCACGCGGGCCAAGTGCGGGTTGGGGACTGGCAAGGCAACGTTGTGGCTACGTAATCTTACCGTGGATGTTTTTAAGCCGCCCAGAGGCCTCCAACTAAGCTGCAAGACTGTTATCCTAAGATAACAACCGGGACCGACTTCTTAACGTGACTTCCGAATCACGGAGACACTCATGGTAACATGCCACCAGCAGTCATCCATCCAGGTACTGACCGCGCCGTCATTGCTTATCCTCGGTGATTGTTTCTAATCACCGAGTGCAACTAGGCTATGAGAGCTAGAAGGATGAAGAGGGTTATTTATAAAAAACAACGAAATTTTACAGACTAGCTGTTATAAATGAACATTCATAAATCATACTGTCAATGTAACTAAAAAAACAAAATAAATATTCTGTAATAAATGTATGTCATTGAGCGCAGATAATGAACGTTTTTGATACATATAATTAACGAACGAGGTATATCACTAGTGATTTGTTACACACTATGACGCTAACAACGCGTATAATGATCCACACCTAATTCGCTATTACAGTGACACAAAATGACAAAATGCTCTGAACATTGTTATAATTATTGGCTCTTATTGTTCGAACGGACATATTTTACATTTAATTCGAGGTCATATAGCCGCGCCATTTAGTAAATAACATCTCAAATAAGAAAAAAAATAACTGTGGGAGCCAACTAGAGGACAACAACACAGCAACGAGAAAAAAAAACTTGACAATCCTTTACTAACCTGTCTGGGCAGTGCTGTATGGTAGACCAAAACCTCTTTTATAAGCAGATATCTATGTTCAGTAATGGACTACTGAAGATGATGAAGACTGGACCTGAATCGCGCAATGAATGGTTACAAATCAGGTAACGAGTTTATTATTAGACAAGAGAATTGTTTCTTTAAATATGTGTGACACATAAGTAATATTCAACTAACAGTCGTGTTAAGATATCTAGCATATATCACAAAAGTCACACTTCGGCATGCATGGGTTGGATCGACCGGAGTGATACCACGGCCTTACAGAAAACCGGTGTTAAACAGCGCCTACGGTGTGTTACTGAGTGAATGAGGATCCGGAGGCTCATACCACAAGCCCCTCCCCCGATCGACTTGTGACGTCTCTGGTGTTGCGGGTGTCTATGGGCGGTGGTAATCGCTCACCATCAGGCGATACGTCTGCTCGTTTGGCCCCTATTCCATAAAAAAAAAACAATGTAAATATAATGATACAAAACGACCGGAGATATTGCACTTAGAGGCTGCGTCGTCGTTATTCCATTATGATTTTATTTATTGTGTTCGTGGCAAGTGTCGCTTTTATTTCATTTTCTCCAAGATACAACATTTTATTGGCCTGCACTATGACAGAGGGTGCTTCTGAAGCTTTCTATATAGAGAGCTGTCGCGGTCCCACTGAGAAGGAACAAAGCGATTTAGAAATAATAATGACTTCTGTGAACTTCAGATATCAGGTGTTCGTTTAAGATTTTTTTCTGGGAATTATTAAAATCTCAATCTAGGGATGACAATATAGTTTCATCAGAATTATAACATTCAGACAGAATCAGTGGCTTTCATATAAATCTTTTTATTTTTTATCATGAGAATTCAAAATATAAAGTATGTAGTGATATTTTTAAAACCACGTTTCGTCTTACGGAGTGTAGGACGGCCACAGGCCAGGTAGTGACGATTTGCGCAAGATGGGCTGGCAGGAGCTGGATGCAAGGAGCTTAAAATTAACCACACTGGCGTGTAATAGGAAAAGCCTATATATATATGGCTTATGATGATGAATTGTATATAGCCCCTCTAAGATATTAATAAGCTTGGAATCATACCGAGCCTCAAACATCTGTAAACAAAACTTAAGATAGGAGGTACGTATTCATTTAAAGTGGTTTAGCAAAAATAATTATTTTTACCTAGTGATCTAATATTACTATCGTATTATAATTCAGTACTTACTGTCATTCGATCAAACACCAACTGTTGCTTTAACAATAACCATATATTCATCACAAAAAGCTTTCGACCCGTATCCGATCTAAACGCTTACAATCCGTTTCTGCGGATATATATTTTTACCGATTCGACACATCTCTATAATATTGCTTAAAATGGTTTGTTTTATAAATTCTATCAAGTGCGTTCACATTCAAGTGATCCCTTTTGGATAGAATATTCAGTTACCCGCTGTTTGTGTGACAGTGGGACAGGAGCCTTAATTAAGTTTGGGACAGAGAACCCCCAGCAAGCTGGAAGATTCGTAAGTATTTATTGAGAGGTATGGTACCTCTATCAAGGAAAAGGACAATTTTTTAAGAATGTAACAAAAGTAATTAAATCAATAGTCAATTAAAATTTAACAAAATTTCAACGTTATTTCGAGGTATATAAATATTATTTTTCTTTAGACGTTCTTGTTATGTTGGGTCGAAGGTATGGCTGGGCGGTTTATGTTCGAAACGTGAGTTAGATATCCTGGATGTAGCATCATAAAAGAAGTAGATCCAGGAATACTTTGGCAAGTTTCCCTGTCATCAATGGAAGTTATGGGTGAATAATGTTATCATAAATATTTTCGGTTTACAGTTTGCTAGTTATTTATTAGATTGTATTAGCAATTACCTATATTTTACTCTCTTGGAAATAGGATTATCAACGCTATTCTTGTTCATGTGGGGATAGCGATTTTTTTAGTTCATACGATTATTTTAAGGTTACAGCAATTTAAACTTTATGCTATAAATTTTGTCTTTAAATAAACCTATTGTGTTTTCTATGTATAATATGTATGTATTTACAAAAAAAGGTATTTATGTATTCATATTAGTTGTCTAGTACCCATAACACAAGCTCTGCTTAGTTTGGGACTAGATGGCCTTGTGTGTTAGATGTACGAAATATTTACTTATAAATAATTTTATATTTCTAAACATCTTTACAATTTCTTTTGTAATTTCAAATGAACAGCGTTTCACTATATACGGTACGTTACGTCAAAAAACAAATTTTGAAATCAATGAAAAGGCTGGACAGTCTGACAATACTTTCACTGGCAGATAGCTGATGTTATATGAAGTGACAAAGCTTACACTTCATAAAAAAAAATACACTTGAAACTAAGTTACAAGTGTTAATACTAAAATCCAAAATTCACTATTGATGAAAGCCCCCCTACTTCAAAACCAGAATTGGAATTAACAACTTCGCGAGAACTTTATTAAATTATTCTAAAGGAACTTAAATTAGGTGTTTCAACCGAAATATTTAACAAGCATTTTCCTACGAAATCCCAACATAAAACAACGCTCCTAGACTTGTGCTAACACAAATCTAAACACTTTCAACGGGGATAACGAAAACACTGAAACATTTTTGAACTAACATTAAGGTAAGAAAGTGTTGAAACTTTGATTATAGTAAACTTTTCTGGTTACCCAGTTGAAAGTTACACATACACGAAATAGTAATCCCGCACATCTCAGACGCGGCTATTCAATTGCCAATCGATCCTAAACTAGGCACAGTCTGTATTGTGGTAACCACTTATATATTTCTAAATAAATATAAAATAACTGCCTCGGTGGCGCAGTGGTAGCGTACGCGACTGCTGTCCATGAGGTCTCGGGTTCGAATCCTGGGTCGGCCCAAATGTTTGTATGATCTACAAATATTTTTTTCGGAGTTTGGATGTTTTCTATGTATAACATGTATGTATTTACAAAAAAAAAAGTATTTATGTATTCATATCAGTTGTCTAGTACCCATAAAACAAGCTCCGCTTACTTTGGGACTAGATGGCGTTGTGTGTTAGATGTCCGAAATATTTATTATTATTATTATAAATACATACATATTCTTATTATTTTTTTTATCGAACAGGGGGCAAACGAAAAGACGTATCACCTGGTAAGCGATTAAGGCCGCCCATGGACACCCATAACAAAAGAGGCGTCACACGTGCGTTTCCGGCCTTTAAGGGATAGGGACGGGGATGAGAGGAGGGGTTGGGGAATGGGCCTCCGGTATCCTCACTCATTCGGTGAAACACAGCGCAAGCACTGTTTCACACCTGTTTTCTGTTTGGCCTTCCCGGTCGAGCCGGCCCATTGGTACCGAGCCGTGGCTCTGCTACTCTCTCTTGTGGATAAATTATCACTATAAGATATGTATAATAATCTATGATATATACGTGTTAGAATATGTGTATATAAACTCTATTTAATGCAAAGGAATTACTTTTTGTTTTATTGTTTTTTTTTAATTGTTTTTTGACGTAGTGTAGGACGCCCGCCGGCCAGGTGGAGCGATGATTTGCGCAAGACGGCTTGCAGGAGCTGGTTGCGGGAAGCCATAGATCGAACCAAGTGGCGTGAAATTGGAGAGGCCTATGGACTGCAATAGGCCGATGATGATGATGATGAATTATTTTTTGTACATAAACATATATGTGCCTGTCAAAGTGACTCTACCTGATGGAAAGATTCTTCTGCATCTTTGTCTCTGGTGTCACAGTCACCAACGAAACACGACAGCAAGAATGCTGTCATTTTACGTTGGTCTTGTCAGAGGATACCGCCGCGGTCGAGCCGGCCCGTTTGTGCCGAAGTCAGCGTGGCTTGATTACCATGAAAAGTGTGTGATCGGAAATAGTAGTTATCGAGTCACTTTACAGAATTAGTTTCTGTTCAAATGCGATTGTATTAAATTAAGACGACTAAAAAGTTCATTCTTACCTCTCGATTTTTATTTTACTTCTTATAAATGCGAAGATAGTACTGAAGCTAATTTATTTTTTCTTATTGGTTCAATGTCTCTCGAGACAATAAACTTCAAGATGATCTTGCCTTATTTAAATAAATGTATCTGATGAATTATTTCAAGTGCATCAATTTCGTGCTTGTAATTGGATCAATAAAGTTGAAATTAAATTGAAAGCATTGTATTGGCTGTCACGCTTTGACACCTTAACTGCTGCATCGATTCCAATGCAATTGGGTATGGAGATGCTTTGCTTCTTGAAGAAAGACATAGTCTGAAGCCACAGGAAATCACTACTAATAAATAAATGTAAAATTGAAGTAACCTGCAAAGCTTCTTCAGATTCACTGTTAAAATCAACAATCATGAAATTTTATATACAGTTCAAATTTCGATAAAAAATAATAACATTTTATATTTTACTATTAGCATTTGTGAAAGCGGTCATCCTTATTTCTCCCACAGCGGCTAATTAAACAGACCCTGGGGTTACATTTCCTTTCAATCCAACTTCAAACAATCCAGACAAAAGTTGTTTTTCGACCAATGAAAAAGTATTACAAGGATTGTGAAGCCATTCCAAGTTTCCAAGTCGTTGAGAGACTTGTATTGTTGTCTATTGTCAGCGGAGAAGTAGGTCATTGTCTCGATATCTGTTAAATAGATCAGGAAGGGAATTGATGGAACAATTTGATTTGAACCGCGGTTACGATAGCTGTGCTGTGTTCTTCTTTTATAGTTTTCACTTTTTAACGATCGTGTATCATATGTAGATAACAATATCGATAATTATATGATTCGGTTGATTAATAGTCTGATCTTTTATAGATATAAATTTTCTCTGGAAAGATCTATCAAAATTATTCATTCCCATAATATAATACCCATAAACGAGCAAATCTTGTGTATATACTTAGTCTAGTCATAAATACTGATACTATTAAAAATGCCCAAAAATTTACTTTTGAATTTAGAATCTCTCATCTTCATACGATTGTCCATTGTGTTTTCTTATTTTTATACGCCAATATATTGTAAAATATTTTGTGATATTAAAATTAAGTTGGGTGATAAAGAGAACCGAATCGCTGTGCATTACATAAAGTAGATATGGAGCCAAATACAATTTTAAAAATCTTTTATATACTTGGTCAAATGTTTGTGTACCGGGCTCTTGGTAGGTACAATAAAACCTCCTCTGTTTGTAACAGAAAAAGATCTGGCCGTTCACGCAGTGTTGGTACGAAAAAGGCAATCGAAGCAGAAAGGGAAAGAATTCGAAGAAAGCCTGTCCGAAATCATAAGATTTTGTCTCGGGAGATAAAGATAGCACCTAGAATCATGTCACGTATTTTAAAACATGACTTAGGACTTGCAGCCTATGAAAGATGCACTGGTTATTTCTATACTGATAATTTAAAAAAGAACAGGGTGGTTAAATCAAAACAACTACTTAAGTGCTACGCAAAGGAAGGTCATAGAAAATTTGTTTACGAACGAGTTTTTTTTAAAACTTAGCAATATTTCAACAAACAAAATTACCGTTTTTATGCTGAAAGCTTTAAAGAAGCTTGCCAATTAGTCAAAACTACAAAATGATGATTTGGTGGGGTATTAGCTATGAAGGAGTGTCTGAGCCATATTTTTGTGAAAAAGTTATCAAAACATCCGTGCAAATGTATCAAGATACTATTTTTGAGAACGTTGTTAAGCTCCTTAACAACATCATGTTTAATAAGCAAGAATGGTCCTTTCAGCAAGACTCGGCATCGGGTCATAAAGCTCGACCCACCCAATCTTGATTAGAAGCGAACGTTCCAGACTCAACGTTTAAAGGACTGAATTGCAGCCAATGGAGACCACTTCGAATTTTTCTTTATATGTTTTTAGTTGTTTTATATTAATGTATTAAAGTAACACGCTGTGATAGTAAAAAAAATTACGTACAATAAAAACATTTTTTTTCTTTGTAACAATGTTTATGGCAACACTAAGTATATAACCTAAATCTCGGCGGCATATGTCATGAAATTTAGCATACATTTTTAGAAAAGTTACCAAAAACAAAAAATGCTGAGCAAAAGACGGTTATACAGGTACTAGAATATATATTAAGATGACAGGGTTGTCAGACTTCAAACAGAAACCATGACATTCTGTAAGATAATAACAGTAAATAAACAAAATTAAATTGTTTTTGCTGATGACTTTTCATACCTGATTTTTTGAATAGTTAAAAACCTACGGAGATATCTACGGGCGTTCATAGCCGCACTAGTTGCACTCGGTGATTAGAAACAATCGGCGAGGGCAAGAAACGACGGCGCGGTTAGTACCTGGATGGGTGACCGCTGGTGGCATGTTACCATGAGCGTCTCCGTGATTCGGAGGTCACGTTAAGAGTCGGTCCCGGTTGTTATCATACGATAACAGTCGTGAAGCTTAGTTGGAGGCCTTCGGGCGGCTTAAAAAACATCCAACGGCAAGATTTACGTAGCCACAACGTATTCTTGCCAGTCCCCAACCCGCACTTGGCCAGCGTGGGGACGTATGGCCTGAACCCTATCCTGAGAGGAGACCCGAGCGCAGCAGTGGGATATTATGGGTTGTTGATTGATTGATTGATTGTATCTAACTTACTATCTAAACAAACTACTATCTGATTGTCTAATATTTAACTTTAAATACTTTTTAACTGACTTCACTGTGTCTTCGTCTGTAACTATTGTATTCTTCATTCTTAAATCATTCAAAATATTCGTGACCAATCGACACAATACATTTCCAAGACCAAGGTTCATAACCTTAAGGTTTCTCACTACTATATAACATAGATCACTAAAGTGGTACGTTCCATATCTCGGAGTAAATTAATTCTCTAGAACAAAATTAGCTCTTCCTCCTGCATGAAAGTGCTGACAGGGCAACGAAAGTCAAAGGCGTCCGGCATATAAAATTAAAACTGCTAATATAATTCATGTAAAGTGCAGTAGCTTGAACAAATTCTTAATGGCTTTAATAGTTAGTGTAAAATATAAGTTTTAGTTGGTTTGGCAGTTCGATACAACCTTCGAAAGGTCTTCAAAGTTTGCATTATGTTTGAAACCAATCGTGGTGTGGAGTGAAATAAAAACACAGAAAGAGTGTCACAGAACAGTTTCTGCGACATCGCAAGGCTCCACGGTGGAATTGGCATTCGCCTTAAACTAAATACCAGTCTTGATATATCATACAAAATGTAAGTAAACCTTATACACTAACACATACAATACAACGATAGCGTGATCTAAGTTTTGCAACAGCTCCATCTAGTGAACGAAAGTAAACTTATATTTGAATTTATGACTTTGATCATTCTATGTTGATGTTGTTTGGTTGACATTGTTTTTTAGGTAATATACTGAGAGAGCCTCAACACATATGAGCAAGTTCAACCGAGTATACCAACCTCACAATTAGTTTTAAGCATTTTTTTCTTCTTTATCCACCCTCGATATTATTGATTAATATGAACGGGTTCGGAATCGGATTCGGCAATAAGCTTTCATGAACGGTTTTTACAAGTTACACGTTTTTGAGCAGATGAGCTCGGTCTTTCCTAGCTGGACTAGCCCTGAGAAGAAACGACGAAACATACCCAGAGATCATTATCTCTTTTAAAGTTCAGACAATCTTCTTAAATGCAAAAGACATTCTACCAATAAGTAAAAAAAAGCCATTATTATAATTTAAGCCGCGACTATAATCGTTTCGCAAAAAAAGAAACAATAATAAAAGAATGTCAACAAAGTTGAATCTGTAGCATATTCTAAGTTATCGTCACATATACACATACCACGAGTCATCAACTCTCCAACCTAAAATGGGCACACAAAATTCTCAACCATGCTCAGCGAACAAATCCTTAGAGATATGTTATGTTGTCAGAATTCTGAATTATTTGCGCGCTAGGCTCTATCGTGAATTATCTAAGATATACAAAATAGTCTGGTATAGCCGTGAATATAGCGCAGGTGCCACAGTTTATTTGCATAGCCGCAAATACTTTGAACATACAATTTTATTTGACTACGGTGAAGCTAAAAAGGAGCATAATGATTTGGTATAGCACTTAGCTTATTTAATAATTTATCACTTCATGCACTTCTGCATCATATGTCGGCGGAGTTATCTGTGCATTCTCTTGGGGCGTCGGTTTATTTTTATTAGCGAGTTTAAAAAAAAGTTAAAGAAGCGTTTATAGCCTGATTTTAAGTTCAGTTTTTATGATGTAGGGGGCAAAAGAGCAGACGTAACACCTGATGTTAAGTGATCACCGCTAAAATGGATACCTGCAACTCAAGACTCACAGATTCTTCAGTGCCTCCTTGAGTTCCTCCTCCCCAAAATCAAGAGGATCTTTGGAAGCCATACTCCCTTAATGAAAAGCAAAGTAAGATTTACTTTAAAGACAGTTTTCTGTAAGGCCTCCTACACACCATACCGGCGGGCTTGCCACCGGCTCAGAAGGCAGAGCATCATTTCAGTTATAAACAACCCAGTCATAGTGTGAAGAAGGCTTAAGACTGAGGTCCCACTCCAGTAAAGCCGACCCATTTATGCCTAAGCAATCGTGACGATAACTGTGCAAAGTCGCGCCATCCAACCCGTTGTTATTTTATCATCTTCAAAATTTATTAAATAAGATTAAATTCATTGTGGAATAAATCTATGCTTGCAAAATCAGCTCTGGTGGCAGAACTAAGTTTTCCAATTAATATAACAACACGAGATGAATCTGAGAAATTAAGCGTGGAACAAAGTTAGTGTGGACGCTGTAATCTTGTAAAGTACTTGACTGTTTTGTTTGAAGAACTTTTATACTTAGTATGTTTAATGTTGTTCAATGTTGCTTTAAATCGTTATTCGTTGACTCAATAATTACAATGAGATGAGAATTTGAGTTAAAAAGAGCAAACGTTCACATGAAAATTAGATAGTTTTTAACAGTTTAACTCATTTGTAAATCTCAAAAGATCTAGACAGTGTTGTTTGCATAACAAACTCATACGGCTGTACACAATACTTACGCACCCATTTACTAGTTATAATTTTTACGGGTCTGTTGATTTCGTCATCAATGACCCCGTCGGCTCATCTTTGCTATTTCTTTTGTATATATTTAAGTACATGAGCCTGCCAATGTGACTCTACTCTTCCCGATGGAAAGCATAAGTAGAATTCAAGAATAGTGGTCACCATACTCATTGCGAATGCAGGCCCTGGTCGAGCCAGACTGTTCGTGCTTAAAACTTTTTAAAGTAGGTTTGTGTGTGTGTGTTTTTGTGTG
>PKRV01000430.1:263476-288065 GCA_003709505.1 Hyphantria cunea
GCGTGTGTGCGTGCGTGCGTGCGTGCGTGCGTGCGTGCGTTTGTGCGTGCGTGCGTGCGTGCGTGCAAAATTTGCTTGCGATTGGATTGTCTTGTGTAAGACGTGTGAATTTATTACATTATAAAAGAATTTATTTCATTAAACAGCCAGATTTTGTATGCAGATAGATTTAAGAAAATGATGGAAGACCTTGCAGGTGCATATGCAAAGAACGGTGCCACAGTAGAAGAGTCAATAAGCGTTTCTGGGCTTACTATTTATGAGCGTGAATAGCATAAAAATATTCATGGTATAGTTTTTATCAATTCTTCCTTAAAAATATATTATATTTATATCAATAAAAAGTCATATTAGAGTAAGATAGACAACTTCTTACTGAGATAACCGACATCTACGCGGGCGGGCAAAGTTAGTAATCTATAAATTGTTGTGTATTGTACAAATTCCTGGCAATATATAGTGACGTATTGTCATTATTGTAATGGGTAATGAGTTTATCGACCAGTGCATTCATGGTTTGTCAATCTGGTACGCAATTAGCGTGGACATCGCTGAAATAAGTGTTGACCAAATAAACAACGATAACTAACACTAAAGGCAGTTTACCCACTGTAGCGTAACAATAAGTATTTGTTACGTTTAGGAAATTACTTCCATGACTACTTTGACCTGTTGAATTTATGGGTTATTAATACCAAAAAGTAAGACTAAATTAAGAACATTTCGCGACGAATCAGTAAAGTTTCAAATTTATATTTATAATAATAATAAATAAATATTTTCGGATGTCTAAACACAATGCCATCTAGTTCCAAGATAAGCAAAGCTTGTTTTATGGGTAATAAAACAATATTAGTAATTATAGAACCATGAACGCACACAGTGGATACAGACCTGTACCTGGTCTTGGTAACGTTATATATCAGTACATATCAGTATCTGCTAATGCTAATTGGATATAGGCAAGAAATTTATACTTAGGTTGTTCCGAAAACTGATAGCCACAGAATAAATGCATTATCTTCTTTCATGAAACTATTTTGGGTTGACAGCTAATTTCAACAAATTGAAATTAGCCATCAATTTTAGATATTGTTTTAAAGATTATCTGTCACTCTTTTTTTGTTTGGAACAATGGGCGTCTCGCGGAAAGCTTTTCGTGCTTTGATTTTCTATGATTATAAACAAGGGTTAAACTTCTAGGAATCTCAAGAAAATTTACAAGCTGCTTTTGGAGAGTCTGCTCCTGCCTTAGCAACAATTACTTCTTGGTTTCGTGAATTTAAACGATGCTGTGGCCGTCTACCAACTGCAATAACTCATGAAAACGTCCACAGGGTAGAATGGCTTTTGAAAGAGAATAGACATATTATGTATAAGAGGCGCTCATAGCCCAGTTGTACTCGGTGATTAGAAACAATCATCGAGGATAAGCAACGACGGCGCTGTCAGTACTTGGATGGGTGACCGCTGGTGGTATGTTACCATGAGCGTCTCCGTGATTCGGAGGTCACGTTAAGCAGTCGGTTCCGGTTGTTATCATACGATAACAGTTGTGAAGCTTAGTTGGAGGCCTTTGGGTGGCTTAAAAACATCCTACGGTAAGATACGTAGCCACAACGTAATCTTGACAGTCCCCAACCCGCACCTCGCCAGCGTGGGGACGTATGGCCTCAACCCTCTCCTGAGAGGAGACCCGAGCCCAGCAGAGGGACATTATGGGTTGTTGATGATTGATGATGACATATTACACATCGAGAGATACAGGCTGAACTAAATATTGAATCATAAGTAGTTTCCACCATCCTGCATCAACAACTTAAAGTTAAGAAGCATGCTTCTCGATGGATATCTCATTTTCTCACCGATGGGCAAAAATGTCGTCGTGTTGATTAGTGTAAATTTATGTTAGAAAAGTTCGAAGGAGTAACTTCACTAAACGTATCCTACATTCTTCCAACTGACGAATCATGGATATATTGCTATCATCCTCTCACGAAGCAGAAGTCCACGCAATGGATGTTTTAATGGGACGGTTTGTCCACAAAACTTGTTCGTAGTCGGAGTGTTAATAAAAAAATGGTAGCTGTTTTTTTCGACGCAGTGGACCATTAGCAGTAATTCGGCTAGAAGACCGTAGAACAGTTACTCGTAATGGTATAGCGAAGTTTGTCTGCCTCTGGCTTTCGGGAGTTAAAAAACAATATATTTATAATTATCTTTTCATTTAAACGGTTTTATAGAAAATAATGTACTAAAAGCTAAAAATAATTCGGTAGGTTCCAGTCAGCACACCTCTCTCCCTCATCTATCTAAGGCATTGATAAGAGAAAAAATTTAAATCGTTAGGCGTAGCGTACTGAGTTGACTGGATGGAAACATCATTTTGTAGCACAAAAACAAACCGCCATTTTGCAGCGGCGGCCATCTTGGATTTAAAATAAAACAAAATTAATTTAATTGTATTGTTACCAGAACTAAAGGTGTGTATTAAGTTTCAGATGAATCTGTCAACAGGAAGGGCTCAAATTTCAATCACTAAATTAGACACAAACAAATAAATAAACAAACAGGGCAAGTTAAATACAACCGTTTAAAATTAAGCGATTTATGGGTAGTTTTCGCGTATATAATTCCAATGATATAGTTATATACAGCAGAAAATTAGTTAAGTAACATTGGGTAACCAGAAATGCTGAAAAAATATTCTATGGTGCTTAAAAATCGGGTAGATCTTTCTTTAAAGATAATATAACCTTACTCATGTTTTAACGAATAGAAAAATATAGCTATATTATTATACGATATATAATTATAACGATAGAAAAATATACACAAGATATCTTTTCTACTCAAACATATACACACTTATTATTCATCCTGACAAGTGACATTTTCCTACATTACATTTCTTTTGGAATATTCGTTCATATTGACGGATGATATGCCTTGTCAATCCACCGCAATAGCGCGTTATATTTGCTATATAAAGTTGAGCCAACATGTATATTATATTTCTTATTCAAGACGCTATGTTGTTCTTATTGGTTTGACCGTGAATTACATACGGATGTTATAAGAGATTGCTTCTATTGAAATTGTAATCAATTGCTAGATTGAATTTGTTGTGGATACGAGAAATTACAGACTAGTGGAAGTCTAGGTATCCAAGGTTACCAAAGCGATCAATTTTTGAAGAATTAGAAAGCTTTTTTTTATATTTTAGGCTATATAGCTTAGAGTGACTCTACTCAGCCTGGTGAAAAGTATAAGCAGAATCCAAAAGATTACTCATGATTTTAAAGTGGTAATCATAGCCCAGTTGCACTAGGTGATTAAAAATAATCACCGAGGATAAGCAACGACGCCACGGTCATTACCTGGATGGGTGAACGCTGGTGGCTTGTTACCTATGAACGTCTCCGTGATTCGAAGGTCACGTTAAGCTGTCGGTCCCGGTTGTTATCATAGGAAAACAAAACAATGGAGGCCTTTGAGCGGCTTAAAAACATCCAACGGCAAGATTTAGTAGCCACAACGTAGTCTTGCCAGTCCACAACCCGCACTTGGCCAGGGTGGGGACGTATGGACTTAACCCTCTCCTGAGAGGAGACCCGAGCCCAGCAGTGGGACATTATAGGTTGATTGAGAAAATATAATAGGGATGACCAATACTATGGCGGCCTATTGACATGTTTCTGCATCATTGCAAAGTTTTCTTGATAAATCAACTAATCCGCATTAAAATATTATTATATATTTATTGATTGAAGTTTTAGTGATTTTCAAAGCGCAATATGATTATTGTTTACTTTAAACTGTGCTTTGACCTGGACTCTCAATCAAACCAAGAAATTTGGTTTTAAAACAGCAATACAAGTAAGCTCGGTACAGATTTTAAAGTCTTAACTTCTAAATTGGTGAACATATCAGTGAATCGTTTGTTGTTTTGCGACAAAAGATACAATCTGCGTTTTATTTGTAGTCTGTTTTTTACAGCACCAAGGGATTCCAGATATGAGGTATTTAATATTGATTTAATACTTTGGATTACCTAAAAAACTGTTCCTACAGACGTCCGGTCGCGAAACAAAGTAGCCTCATAAGCGTTGCTTTACATTTTGGAAAATAGAACCCTGAAATAGTTAAACACATACAAATACTGCATCACCCAATCGTTTAATTATGAAAGGAATCAAGTAGGCATTTAGTCCGCCAATGCACCAAATGTGCATGATAAATATATAAATAAAATATCTATCAGTAGAAACAGCTCAAAAAAAATATTTGCGGTTTTATTTGTGAGCTGTCCAACTTCGACCACAAAACAAACAACATTATGTACAAATCTGATTCATTGAAGACGCTCAAAAAAATATCGACCCTGAGGACGACATAAATAAGCATAAATTAGCTCGACAGTAAAAACTACAACCTAAATTAAATTTCTAAAATATAACCTATCGTTTGTTAGTGTTAGTTATTGTATATATGTAACTTAGAGTTTATTTTCCTTTGTCAGCCATATGTATATTTAAATCTTATGTTTTGACTGTGTGTTTGTGTGTCTGTGTGATACGGAACATATTATTTTAGATCATCAACAATCCATGATGTCCCACAACCGGGCTCGGGTGTCCTCTCAGGAGAGGGTTAAAGCCATACGTCCTCACGCTGAGCGAATGCAGATCGGGGACTGGCAAGACAACGTTGTGCCTGCGTAATCTTGTCGTTGGATGTGTCGAAGTCGCCCGAAGGCCTCCAACTAAGCTTCACGACTGTCATCCTATAACGTGACCTCCGAATCATAGAGACGCTCATGATATCATTGCTTACCCTCGGTGATTGTTTCTAATCATCGAGCGCAACTGGGCTATGAGCGCCTCACAACACACAAATAAGATATTCTCAAATAATACTGTGCACGATCAAGACAGACATGAACGCTAATTATCCTGGTCAGTTTCAGTCTAATTTTCTCTGTTTGTAGAGGGCCCTCTTTCTTCTTTCCTGCAAACCCGTTGTATTACTCTTGTCATCATTACAATAAACAAAAGCCTTTAATAGCCAACTGCTGGTCACTTTTTCTACAATAGCACTGGTCGGACAGGTTGATATGGGCTTCATTTCAAGTTCCCTTCACCTTACAATGATGTTTTCCGGCGTAGTTTGTCCTCTAGTCGCCTTTTATGACACCATGGGATGAGTAAGGGTTGTGACACTTTGTGTTCTAAATCCGTCACCACACAGATTTATATACACTCTAGTCGACCTGCCCCATTTTTGCCAAAGAAGGCCTCGTATGCCACTAGTTTATAAAATAACTTTCAACTTAGTAACTTTCCACCTGCTTTTAATGCGCAGAGAACCAGTGGCACTTCTAATATACAGCCAAATGCTTGCTAACCAAGGCAGCAAACATTTGTGTAAGTTAGGAAATACAACAGCTAAAGCATTACTAACATCGTTCCCGGGCAGGTTCGCGGTAACTTACTAGTGTACTTTGTGTTTACTTACCAACTTGTACACTAATAACTAAGCCAAACAACATTACGAGTTTGAAACTAGTATTAAAACGTACCTTGTAAACAGGCAACCACGAACTAAGAAGTGCGGTATAAAAATTAATCGCCCAACAGTCATTAAAATACTTTTATTACGGCTTGTTCAGAGTCACGCATAAAGCACATCCTTAACTTTAATGTTATATTCTGACGTCATGTCACATTAGCAATCTTCACCGTAGACAGTACAAGTCATGATAATATAAACTCGTGTATTGAAGAATATATTGGTAATTCTAATAAGATAAATACTTTACGATACTGTTACACAAAGTAGTCGACTTACATCTGTATAACACGACCAGTTCATTCCGAACACCGCTTTACCAAAACATTTATCTTATGAAAGCTAAAAATACAATACATTAGGAAATCGTATAATACATTATCGGTCACGAACGCACAGTTTGTATTAGTACACGTGCATCGCGCACGTGTAAAGACGAACACCTCTGGAACAGATATAACTGTATCGCTATAGATAGCTCGACCAGCCGCTATTATTGGGCGGTAAGGGTCAAGAAACATCTGCTCGATAAGTGCTTTGAAGTGCACACGTTTTATTGACGAATTTAATTTCAATCCCGATAAGTCGTGGTTATAATGTTTTTGGGCATAATTTAACTAAGGGTTTACAAGTAGACATTTGCTTGTGATTCATAATCATTGGTATTTGTCTACCAAATCACCAGATAAAATAAGGCGGTATCTGTATCTTGAATTAACTGTACTCTCAAACTTACTATAACTATAATCGCGGTACGTTAACATCGTTCGGGACTGACGGCTTAACGTACTCTCTTAGGCACGGGCGTGAAATACCGAAAAACTTCCATATTCTGCTCTGTAATAAGAATTTAATGTGAGAAAACCCCAACAATACTTTTGACCCGACCTCTTTGAACCCTTGACCTCTTGATCGCCAGTCTCATACGCTTACCGCTAGACCAACGAGACAGTCTCTTACGTATGTAGGACTCATATTATAACGGCAAAATGTGGGCGTTTAATACGCCTGTCTACGCTTTTTGGAATAAAAGACTTCAGTGCAATGGTATTATATAAAAAAAATGTTGGCTCTTGTTTTAAAATATCATTACTTCGGTATATTGTATCAAGATATTTCGTTTATAGAAACTTAAAAAACAAATGTATTTTTTCTTTTCCGTTCCGTATTGACGTTTTTAAAGGTTCAAGTTTGTGTTTGTCCATTGACATGCTCCTGTGAAAACATGTCGATAAAATACCTGGTGATTCTTTTGCAGCGTCCAAATTACAGTGTTCGAGATAAAAAATGGAGTTTCGTAGGCAGTAAAGTTTGTAACGGACACGAGAGCTGATAGATGACCCACTGGAAAGTGAAACTGGAGCTCAAAAAATCGGCTTATTTGCGCTGTATAGTCGATGACTCTTGTGATGTGGTTTAAATACTGAGAAACAATTTTAAGGGAGTTTCAGTCATTTTTTGTCATGGTTATTATATATTTTTTTAAATTATGCAACTGCACGGTTGGTCTGGCGGTTTAAGCGTTCGCTAAAACGCTTTTTACTACGCTAAGTGTTGTGAATTCAAATCTCACACGGGACAACACTCTGTGATCTACAACTTGTTATTCTGAATCTGGATTTACTTTGTGTTCTGTGTCTACTTTGTGTTTCAAGTACATTTATAAAGTCTACCTTAACAAAAAAAAAATATAGTATTTAGACCAAAATCGATCATAGTGTCGTGCAGTGAGAGGCCTATATACAATGTATGTATAAAATATGATACAACTTGCTGTACACTGTTTACTGTGATATTTTGTGGTTGTATTGATAATTAATGAATATTAAAACTGACTAGAAAAAAGATACAAAAATATTAAAAGCGGCATGTGTATAGAGTCTTAAGGGTGCATTAATTAGGTGAATACAAGCGTACACAAAGTTTTATATATTTAGGTATAATAAGATGACGTTCTGACTGATGAAATTTTTTTTTAATTTAAGTTTGATATTATTTATGGATGGCCAAACCAAACAAAAACAAGTAAAATTATTTAAAAATACCCGACTGCGCCAATATCTGCTGTCACCATTATTAAATTCTCATTTTTTTAATAAAACGGTTAAAGTTTATATGTATTCGTAATCACCGTTAAAATTCTTTATTTTGATACCACATTCGACGTACTTTGAAAAAAAAGCTTTTTTTTAGATGACTTTTTGGTGCCTTAAATGCCTAATTTTGTTTTTATTTATTTTAATTTTAATGTACCCAGTGTCACTCTCACGACTAAGATAAATCTATTGACACCACTCAAATATGAATACGACAAGCCGTTTAGGCTCTAGGGCGTACGACAGAAATATACATACACTCGAAAAACATAATCCTCCTTTCGCAGACGGGTAAAAATTAGATCAAAAGCTGGATTTATAAATCTTTTTGTTTACCCTACACACATAAAGGAATATATGACTTGGGAACAGAATTTAAAGTTTTTGATGCTAGATAATTTAGAGAATCGGGGCTGTCTTTGGGTGCTGAAGGCAGAAATGAAAATCAAGTAACTTGTGAATGCGTGCGGTGACGATGACGCTCTTTGTTCAACTAAAAAGTACACATATATACAATATACATATAGCTCGTAGAAAGCGTAAGGACGCGAATTTCGTGATTTTTGGCAACCCAAAAAGTGCTTAACGCTTTTAAATAAGTTTTCACTTCAAAAATAATTCGTGTAGCAACCTCTAGTTTTTACTAAGAGTTTCACATCAAAACTAGGATTTAACCTGATTTATAAAACAAAACAATATTATAGTAGTCGCTCAAAGTACAAAGGCATTCAGTGACATACAAAAGCCACTGAAATCCTCTTTGCAACAGTAGACTAATGATCTCACAAAAGCAATTTCAACAAGTCGTTTAATCTTGTTTTGTAGACGTTAAATTAAAACTAACTTACATCAAAATATTTAACTATGTTATAATAAGTAAACGAAAGGGATGTGGAGGGATCTTGAGGAGGCCTATGGCACAAGACAGGCTAAGTTATATACATACAGAAAATAGGAATAATAAAGTTTAAATAGTATAATTAAATATAGTTAGCATAGTCTTATATTATATCACATATTGTGCAAAGGTCAGAGTAATAAAGATTATTTTTATTTTTTTTTAAAGAAAAACACCAAAACTACAATAACTTATAGAATAGAACTATATTAACATGATAAATTAGTAAGTTTGTAAGGTCAGATATATGCATTTACTGTCATTTGTTACCTAATTACATGATGGAATTTGACTTACGCATAGGCTGATCATATTATGATTTTTCATGGCAATGAGTGTTGACGGGCAGATGGTTCTCTAAATAAACACCTGCAAGTCAAGAATCATACGAGTCTTATCGCTCCCAGATATGATGATGGATTTGGACTCAGTCCCCCTAGCCATGTTGACATTCTAGAAACGTAAACGTTTATAGAAAACTAACAAATGTAGGGGAATATCTCATCGTTATCTCAACGCTAAGTCAAGTGGTCAAAACAAAGTATTAACCAATCATATAAGATAATAGAAATGTAAGCGAATGTAGAAACATATTCGACGAGAAACACGTGTAACTTGGTTATGGGTGCAGGAAATCTTATTTTTTCGGTAAACACAGCGAGATATTTGATTAACATTGGTTTTCTGCAAGGGCGTGATATCACAGTAAGACGTGTTTCCCTATTAGTGTCGATACTAAAGGCCGTGGTAAAACAGCACGTCGACTACTTTTTATCAAAGAAAACTAGAGTCAAAAAATCCGAATTAATACGATCCAAACCGTGAGTAAAACTAGTAAAAAATGAACTATATACGTTTCTACCTGGTTCGAGAATCTAATATCATGCTATCGGCTATTGTTGTTGTAATGTGTTTTAGTTATTGCATCGTATCTCAAGCCTTTTCACAGTCAATAATATTATTGTGAGAGGATATCCATTCTGAACGGTTGTGATGGCTGGCTTTGTGTACTGTGTGTCCAATAGATGGTATTATTGAGTATTTCTAGAAGGCATTTCATTACGTACAGGAGAAAAATAAAATTATACATAATATTATATTTAACCAACATCATGTACTCCATTGCGCTCAACTTCTGCAATTGGTGGTATTTTAAAGATGTCGGTGCTTTAGTGGGGTCTCCCTATCTGCCGTGGTACTGACCTGCATGGATTGTTATTTACATTATTTTGTATAAATTAGGAGGCAAAGGAGTAGACGGATCAGTAGATGGTAAGTGACTGCATTCGCAGAATCCAAGAGTGGTGGTCAATGCGAATGCAGACAATGTAACAATGCAGCATGTGTTCGTCCCTACTAATATATGGCATAATTATCCAGGTAACTACCAATCTCATTAGCCTACATTAAATTTACACAGATTTACTATCCAAATATCCGCAAACAGTAATTATAATTCAGCCCATTGTGAATTGCCAATTGATTTATAGTCGAATTGTAAAAAATAATAATGATAGCGTAAACTGCATTTGGTTATATCAAAATGCATTTTTCAAAAGACAGGGGGTTGTGACAGAAATATAGGGGTGGGCAATTCAATAGCCAAATTCTTGAGTAACGACTTACGGTGGTGGCCGCTGTTACACCGTCGTGTGATAAAAAATATGATATTTGCATTTAAGATATTGTATTTGCATTTAATAAAGTTATCTGTTTTATTTTTACTAATATTATTACGCGAAACTGTTTGATTAAAGGAGCTAATCTCAGGAAGAACTGGTCCGATTTAAATAAAAGTGGTACATAGATCGTTAGCGATGAAGGCTTGTAGGCTATATCTCATCATACTACAACCAATAGGAGCGGAGTATCAACAAAGAATGTAACAAAAAATGTGTGCATTGCGTAAATTGTTAAATTTTCACATAAACAATACAGGAAACCAGAACTTATCTTAAATCTTTTAAGGTTGGCTCACCATAACCTTTTTATTTTGTTCACGCAAAGTTTTGTGGGTCAACTAGTTTTAAATAAGTATGTTCAGAGCTATCCAACTTTTTAAACACTGATTTTCGTACTGACTAAAAGCAACAAATGTATTTACCACGTTTCTTATCTAAGTTAAATAGTAATGATCACTTTGCGTACAGTTGTCACTTGTCGTGACTAAACTATTTAAACAGTGACCCAGCTATTCAATAAACAAAGATTGTGATTTATCAACGATTTCCTTGGTCCAACAACTCCGACAGCATTTATTTGATCGCCCCATTAAACTATTTGTTACTAATTATTCTGTCATCAATATAACTATCAAGTGAGAGATAGTTTCTGTCATGTCAATTTAAATTAATTGTAAACACTTCATGTTTGACTTCAAACAACGAGAGATATTTTAATTAAGACAGTATAATGACCGAGTCTCTTCTATTGTCTCTATATTTATTGGTGTTAAAACAATATTTGGTAAGGAGCCAAATTTTCCTATAATGGTAGTCACTGAATTGTCAGTTATAGATAACAGGTGATAGGATTTTTTAATAAATAGATTAGATGATGGTTTATTCCTACCCAGGACAAATATTGTGTGATGAGAAAGATCACTTTCCGTGTCTAGGTGTTATTAATTAATAGCATGTGTGTATTTCTAAATATATAAGTATGTACAGTAGCCTGATTACCATATGAAATGAAATGATGTTATCACAGGCTCTGCCTACTTTAAAATCAAACCGCCAAGTGTGAGTTGTGTGACTTTATTATTATCATTAGACAGTTTAGACGGAACAATATTATTTTTAATCCGTAATTGCAAAAAAATAATTTGGGATTTCAGATATATTCAGAAAGAAATCGAGAAATCAGAGCTTACATTTTTAAAAAACTGTTCTGGAAGTTCAAAACTTCTTTAAACAATAGCCTAAATTTTAAATAAGAATACATTTTCTTGGCACTAGGATCATCACATATTTTTCTACTCAATTTCTTGCAACGGTCTGACACACACCTTACCAAGGGCTGACGAATAATGTACGTAGGGGGTAGATGCGAAGGGATGAAAGCTAAAATAAAGGGGATTATAGGGGAATTACGTTGGCAGGGGAGACGGGCGTGCCCTCGAAAAAGTAACGACGCTGTTCTTGCATAAAAATAATAATTCGCTGACTCAATTTTGTACGAAACTTTAGGTTTTATCTCGCGTTTAGATGTGCAGAGTTGCCTGTTATTTTGTTAACAAATATCTTTATTTTCTTACAGGTTTGCGCTGATTATTATATGGACACAATGCCATTCGGAACCACCCTCTAATTGGTTAGTTTTTTGGAGAACGCGATAAACTCGAAATGTATTTAACTTATTTTCATACATTTTTATTCGATACTAGCTGTTGTCCGCGGCTCCGCCCGCTTATATGTTGGAAATCGCGGCAAAAAGTAGCCTATGTGTTATTCTGATATATAAGCTATATTACTGTAAAGTTTCATTAAAATCCATTCGGTAGTTTTACGTGAAAGAGTAACAAACATTTATCCATTCAAACTTTCACGTTTATAATATTAATAGTACTAGTAGGATACAAAGTGACTTTCGGAAGAAGTTTAAAATATGATAAGATTTTTTGCTTTTAATTCTGTCAATCCTAATTTATGGGTCACATTACACATATGAGAA
Organism: Hyphantria cunea; assembly: GCA_003709505.1. NCBI lineage: Eukaryota > Metazoa > Arthropoda > Insecta > Lepidoptera > Erebidae > Hyphantria > Hyphantria cunea. The sequence goes on from PKRV01000430.1 coordinate 275,714, forward strand.
AAACCGTGTATCTTTATTAGCACTGGCCGACTCGCACAACTCCGTCTACGCCTCTAGAAAGAAATAAATGTTTCTAGTCTTTTGCAACTTTTTTCGTATTAGTGTGTGTGACCTTATCTAAGCTAAACCTTCTTAGCATAAATATCCTATTCATTACTAAAATATTTTCGATTATAACTAGTAGCTCTTGAGGTTAGCGAGTTTAATCTAACAAACTCTTGAGCTTTACAAATATCAGTATGGATCATACTATTTCAGAGCACAGCCTCGTGAAAGTCGTGGGAAGCCATCAGAAACGAGCGTTATAGCACCGGCTGTTTTGGAGAACCTGCCTTTGTCTAGCAGTGGACGTCCGTCAACTAACACAATGATGATGCCATTCATAAAAATCTTAGTACAGAATACTACACACATTACAGTGCAAAGTAAATGTCGAAAATTAAATTCCCAATAGCATTTTTAAACTTCATTCATTGAAATGTGTCTATTACGTAATGTAATTAAATAAGATGAACACGGTTGAAAATATGTGAATGCTGACTGGTATGAGAATGCTGTCTCAGTCTTTCATTAAACATCTTTATATAGAAGCGGTATAATTACATCTCTCTGCTTCATGACAAGTGATCAGCTCCAATTGTTCATTAATCTGTGATGAATTTAAGACGTACTAAAGTTATTTTACGCGAATACACGTAAAACATGTCGTAAATAGATCCTTTAGATTAGATTTTTTTACGATATGAATTATTCCTTTAAGTCTCTGGTTTTTAGGGGATGTAGGCGCTAAAGTATATGGTGCTTCCACTATAAAGCATTACTGATTAGGCTCATTAGGCAGGAAATATACCAATAGTATATTCTATTTGTACCTCATTTAGCTGTGTTTAGCTATATAATACTACATCTACTTACCATAATTACGCGTTAAACGGTTATTAAGACGTGCTGGTCGATTGGCGACTTACCTGTAAACAAATTGAATACGTATATTAACATATATTATATACTAACTGAATCACGCAATATTGTCTGGGTCTCTTTTCAATCATACTCGGCTCCTATCGGTCTACGCGTGATGTTAACTGATCCTATCTTATGCGCGTTAGCAAGACTCTCAATAAAAATGTGAAAATCGGTTAGATCATTTCAGAGTCGTGAGCAGCCAAGTGACACGAGAATTACACTAATGTGGGTATTATATTATATTACTGGCTACACCCCGCGGTGTTACCCACGATGTTGTTGTACCTTTAAAACTCAACTGCGGGGCGTAGCTATTTTATAATAAAAGTAGGTCTACCTCTTATAACGTCAGCTATCTGCCAGTGGAAGTTCCCTCAAAATCGGTGCAGCCGTTTCAGAGATTAGTCGGAAGAAACAGTCTGTCGACAGACAACAATTTTAAAAATTATTTTTTTGATGTAAGTACTCCATACACTCAATTACGCAATTTTATGAAAAACTGATTATTTTAAATTGTAAACAGAGACTTCAATTTTATTTATTTGTTATGTCATTTTTTTTTTGATAAAGTTTCTTTGGCAAACGAGCAGACTTATCGCCTGATGGTAAGCGATCACCACCGCCCATGGACACCCGCAACACCATAGGCGTCACAAGTACGTTACCAGCCTTTTGAGAAGGAGTACACTCTTTTCTTGAAGGTTTGAAAGTTAGTTCTGTTGAAAGATATAAAATAGCAATCAAATAATTTGTCTCTACAAAACCACAGAAGTGTTAGCAGCGGTCCTACCCTAGAAAATTTCAGAATACAAAGGCGCTCGTTAATTTCAAGTTATGTCTATTAATTTAAATCTAAACGAGAGAAGGGGAGGATTGTTAGCAACCCACAAATTAATATAATTAATACGCAAAAATTATTCAGCGGCAAAAAAGTTACAATGCATTTAATACGCGCTGAACAAATTATTCTAATGAATAAAGTTTTTAGGAAAACTGATTACTCGGCTAAAGAATTAAATTGAAACAATCTATACAAATAAATAAAAAATGAGTGCCTGTTTGTAATACAAAAATTATCGCTTTTTACTATATGTATTTATGTATATTATGTATACGCATATGTGTACACGGTATATATACCCAAAACATTTTTTTTAAATTTTTGTATGTCCTTTTTTTGTTCAGGATAATCTTTGGAACGACTGGACCGGTTTTAACAGGACTTTCACTGGCAGATAGCTGCTGTAATAAGGAGTAACTCATGTAGCTTAGTAACTACTTTTTTCGACTAGTTTGGCTGCGTGGTCCTACTCGCAGTTGTAAAGGTACAAAAAGAACCGCGGGTAAAACCGCGGGTCTCAGCTAGTTATAACTAATTTTATGTCTTATTAAGAAGAGGTGTTTGTCCAGCAGTGGGCTATTAAGGGATGTTAATGATGATGATGATATTTTAGAATGTATTTTATTGCATTAAACAGTTTTATACAGACCCACAGTAAATATAACTTGTAGAGAGTGTTTTAAAATATGGAACAAGTATGCATTTAATATATTGTCATCGATTAGAATACAGTTAGTGCCTTTTAAACGACTAAACAAATTGTTCGAAAAGAAACCCTCATAAAATAAGTCTATCGGTTAAGGAGTTAATAAATCTCAAATATAATGCATAGACGTGTTAAGAAATATATAGACTCAAATTTATACTTAGATCCGGATAAGAAACTTGTCATATTCATACAATAATTTCATTCAGAGGGAATCGGAACATCGAATCCTGGATTTACAATCGAATCATAATCATTATCTGAGGCGAAAGAGGTCCACTGCTGGTAATAGGCGTTCTCCAAGTCCTATCTGATGTTAAGTGATTACCGCTGCTTATGACCACCTACAGCTTGATAATCACCATGAGTTACCAGATATAAGGGGACTTTTAAGTCCCCAGAGGCAGATATAAAAGGACTTATTATATCTCTAACTCCTACAGTTTCCTTCCGAATAATTTCGTTGCGGTTTCAAGATAGTTTGATTTGGCCGGGGACTTCCCAGTTTCATAACTCGGTGAGTTCATAAGTCACTACTGCTGATTTTGGTGTACAGAAGCTACAGTGGTGGGCGTGTGATCGGGTATAGACTTATGGCCGGTTTTCTCTGATATCATTCGGAATAAGCCGGTCCATTAAAGCTGAAGAATAATCCTACCAAGGTCAAACTGATAAACAGATGTTTATGTTTAGATTAAAGTGATAATAAAGATAAATATTTATTTAGAACGACTCCTATATCTAACTAAGTGTGATGAGCATAAAACTACTGGGCCATATTGGCCCAAATCGACTCCAATAGCTGTGACCTTGTTTTTTACGACCCGTCGTAAAGGAAACATAATTAAGTTCTGCCAATATGTCCTTGATAACAGCAGACTGTTGGTCCTGTTATGAGCCAAGGCATGATAAGAAAACCTCACAGTAAATTCCGTCATCAAGCTTTTATGACCTTAAATATTTATATCAATCTTAATATAAATTAAAATATTATTTGATAAAAATATTATACCCTTGTCTATAAAATATATCTCTATATATTATGTATAATTCTGGTGTCAAGTTGTTCTTTACTAGGAACCCCGAAACTGTTTAAGTGGTTGTCTTTTTTTTATGTGTGTTTTGTTGGAGTGCCTAAGACGTTGGTCAGCTGGTATGCCCTATAAATATAACAGCAAATTAACTCCATTTTGTTTTATCCAGCATACTGTAGTGATTACTGACGGTGGTATACTTAAGGTAGTGGATGATTCGAAACCAACCAAAAAGCTCAAACTCGTACTATTTTAGAATTGGAACACATAAAATTGCTTTTAATTACATCTTATAGCACAAGAACCCAAGCAAAAAACATACAATCGAATTGAGAACCACCGACTTTTTTAAGTTCTGTTAAAAATTACCTAAAGTGTGAAATATAACTAGAGTATTAGGCTGCAATATAAGGTATAAAACCTCTTTTCCAACGAGAACTTATGTCCAGTAGTAGTCTGTTAAATGCAGTTATTAAAAAGCTCCAACTTTAAGTCATTCTCTTTTTCCTATCACTGACTCGCTCACACATTATCAATTCTCGGTACTTCTAGAAAACAGATCTAAATCAAATTGCAAATCCATTAATTCCACAATATCTGGCTTTGGGTGAAGACAAATAGACTTGTCATGTATATACACGTCTTGACTTGTCATGTATAACAATTTTGAAATCGAAAAAATTTAAAATTGTTCTAGATGCATGTTTTAGACATATTTTAATCGAATTACGTCTTAATTTGCATATGTATAGCGACTTTCATAACTGGTTATTATCATTGGGCAAGCTGTGCCGTAGACCATATTATTATAGTAGTATATGAATATGTAATACTGTACACAAAATTACCATAAACATACATTGTATATATGATTTGAGATATAAGTCAACAGGAAGCTGTGAAACTAGGCCGGAAAATGATGGTCTCTGAGCTAGAATATTTTTGGTATTTTACATGATATTTATTGATATGGTGTGTAAACGTATCGTGAACTGGATTCTGTATATACATATATGTACATGTTGGCACGCATTTAAAGTGGATATATACAAATGTGTAATTAATGAGGTAATAACAGAATTTGAATATCCTTACAGCGAGCATATTCGTTTGAACTATTGTTACACTCTATATCTATATTGTTTTTTTTATGGAATTGGGGGCAAACGAGCAGACTTATGTGCAATATTCTTCTTTTCAATAACCTGTTTGTCAACATTGATTTCATAATAGGTACTGCCTATTTTGCCGTCCGTTCCGTGAATGTGTCTAAATCATACTTTGGCAAAATAAAGACTATTTTATTATAGCATTACTAACTCTTATGATACAGCCGTAAGTGCATATGTGTTTTATAATTTCTTAATAAAATGTCTGATTGCCTCGTTGGTCTAGTGGTTAGCGTAAGCAACTGCAGATGAAGAGGTCTCGGTTTCGATTCACGATTCAGACTTCTGTTGAGTTTTTCTTATAATAGAATATGGGGATGTTTCCCGCCCGTGTCTCGGAGGCACGTTAAGCCGTCGGTCCCAGTCATGAACATAAGTGGCAAGCGTTATTGGGAAGTCAGTGCCCTCAAATATAGTGAAAACTAGTTCACTCTCAAGGTTGCGGAGGTCCGATGCCAAAAACTGCTATTTAGTTAGGTAAAACCGGTTAAGATAGTAGCCGATCCCAAATCTTAGGAATAATAAAAGGCTAGGAAGATGATGAATAACATATCTCCAAATTCGTAAATTGTAGCGAGATAATGGGTGTTAATTATATTTCTGCTAAGTACATTAAAACTTTTATATATAAATATAAATATATATATATTTAGTTTTGGATCCACAATAGATGACAATGGAAAAAGAGTATAATAATACACAGCAGACTACTATGGCTTAGCAACTAGTGCTATACTTACACTAAAACTTTGGCATTAACCTATGCTAAACATATACACAAACATGCATTTGGATCAAGTAATTTTGGAAATACTTGTTAAGTTCTCAGAAACGAGGAGACCTCTAGTATTTCATACATACGTATGAAATAACAGACGCCTGTTGTTACAACTTTTTAATAATTACGTTAAGGTACATCTCTGATATTCTCTAACAGCGATTGATTTTAGATTGCATTAAACATTTCCGTTTTATATTATTTACGCGGGCAACACATATGGGATAAAGTATCCATTCAAACTTATCCATAAGACCAATAAAATGATAAAACTTTCACGACAAACGCAGATATTACACTACTGAGTACCGAAACGTACAGCATTTTTGTCTCCCCACAGAACGTGGTCCACTCCGGTAGATTGCTCGGACGAAATCTACTTCGACTGAATTCGAATTACGTCTGATGCAGATGCAATCCAATTTTCTAGGTAAGTTTCTTTGTTTCGAATCTCTTTTGTGTGGAATCCGCTGCTCATAATTTTAATTAACTCTTTAGAATAATCACAAATGGATGTCGGGACTGGCATAAAATTAACATTTAGAAAAAAAACGAACGTGAGCCTTGCATGAACTTCTCCAATTACCTCTAGTTGGAACTTTACACCGCTACCCTCCTTTTTGGGGTGCATCTTTAACGACTACAATGCCATAGTAATATATACCCTATTGCTAAACTAGAGGAACTGTTTTAGGAGGCTCCTTTCTGAAATGAAACATCTGCTATTTTATTAGATTCTCGAGGAAGTTAATTCCTTACAAACTAGGGAATAGATCTTAGAGAACGACTGACTAAAAGTTACGGTCTTAAAACTATGGCCGAGATTACTAACAGAAGATTCTTGATTAAATTTGGAAATAGCGCAGGAACATAGAGCGTAATTCGATTCGTTTTCTAAAATATGTGTTACTTGAGGAATTAATTAATGATGTAGGGGGTAATGAAATACAAACTCGAAGTAACACAGACTCGCTAATCATAAACATTAGTCACTACAGAAATGGATCCATCTTTAACACTAAGAGCTGTTTTAATTGGCTGAATTAGGTTTCAAGACGAGAAATGTTGTAAATTGATTTGAATGAGCCATGTAATATTGTTTTGAAAGAACTTTAAACTTATGTTGCAAGAGTTGTTTTTATTATAAGACAGTGAATACAGGCCCAACGACAAGAGTACGCTTGCTCTTTTGAGTGAATTGGAATGAAAAAAATTGCTTGTCAAAATATCACTTGCAAATAGAAATGCATACTTTAAGTGCTGACGACGAAATCACTGACTTTTTTGGAATGCTATATCGATGCTAATTTGATGAAAACGGTCGGTTCCCTTTGGTTTTCTTATGGTAAAAAATACACAATTGATATTCTTCAATTTCAGTTTAAGCAAAAAGTGGAAAAAGAGATTCTAAAGAGACCAATCAACCTATAAACATCTACTGTCTAATCTGTTAAATGAGAAGAATTACTATATGCTTCTAATTTATTTTGGATCAGCTGTGCCCGCTACTTCGTACTCGTGAAATTTACTCTGTACTGTATTTCCTTCTACTCCTACAAATATTTCCAAACAAACAACATCAAAGTATGTAAGTTAATAAACATCAATTCATTTTTATATTCATATATAAATATGAACGCCAAGGAAAATATTTAACAACTAGAGTGATTGAAGAAAGTTTTCTCGAAACTAGTAGGAGAGTAAGCAATAAGATTTTAATGCACGTTAAAACTATTGAACCTTTTATTAATAGTTAAATTAAAAAATATCGAAACTGTGCCTACTTATAATTAGAAAAATCCCTAGAAAAACACATAAACATATTATATTTACACACGAGCAATGTTAACATACTTTCAATCATTCCATAATGAGTTTTAGCCATGTCAATCAAACATTAATACCAAGACCAAAATCCATACAACAGCGGGTAGTCGCAATTATCGATGTTGATTAAAGCAGTCACGCGACGAAAGTGATACGTTTCCATGGATAGCTTGATAAATTGATATTTATTTTACGACTTCATTTAAAGATATGCCAACTAAGCATGAAAGTATGCAGTTCTCGTAGCAATATCGCCCTTTAATAGTGTCGTAGATAGAGAAGTGTCGATTGGATATATTAACCGGTCAGGTAACCGAATGTTTGTATGTTCTTTGTATAGGTAGCCGCCATTTTGTGGCAACTTACTCCTCTAATTTGGAGTCAGGTTGTGATATTTTATAGAGATTATCTGGTATTTTTGCATACTCTTACAATTTTTTCCAGTTACCGCTATAAAATTATCACATAATCTTTTATTTCTCTGAATTGAAATGAGAGAAATTGTGCATACATGTTTTGGATTTTAATATTTAGTTTGTGACATGACCTTCTTCGAAAATTCACAACCCTTTTGAATTTATTCTCCATGAAAACGCGCATCAAAATATTTGCGCCCAAATGAATTTTCTAAACAAAAGTATTATTTTGAATTTATGACTAAAATGCAAAAAAAGAATATTTTTAAATGAAAATACGCCGAAACGATGGATGCCTCCTCCAATTATAATATTAATTCAGTTCCTAAACGTTCTAAAGAAACTTAAAGCACACTTTCCATATAAAAACCAATTTCTTTCTTTTCTATCAATCTATCGACGATATAAATTATACGCCAAACGATAAGCAAGTATATAGGAAAGACTTGACGAATTAGACTTGGACCGAAGCAGACAGCTGAAGGAGAGAAAGCCCGGCCAGATTTATGACCAACAAGAATACAAACTTTCCAAGTTGGCAAATGAAATCGTAAATAAAAGTACCTTGGCGTTGTAACCGTAGGCATCAAGGCGAACCTTCGCAACCTGGAGATTAATAAATCATGAACATAATTCGATTTACAATTAGAAAATTGTGTGCCTAATTTCTTACCATTTGTTAAGAAGACATTGTGGTCTGTTTACATATTTCTGAAAATAAAAGATAGCCTACATTTCTATTCATAGAAATTTTATAACACTGGTGGTAATATGACGTAGTAATATTAGGTATGCAGCTATAATTTCATGTTAGACTGGACTGGTGAGTCAACGGCTTACCCCAAGCCTGCCCAGCAACGCATTAGTTAACTAATGACATATCAAGCTAATGGGAAAGGCCTATGTCCAGTAGTGGACTGCGATAAGCTGATGATGATGATATAGATCGTGTTTTGACGTACATCAATATTACTTTACAATGATAAGAGCACACTATGGCATTCTACTAAGATTTCTAATTTCATAGTTTTTGAAATCAAACATTAGCATGTCGGTGACGCGAACCAATAAGATTTTTGCCTTACCAAAAAGAGCTCAACGCGACCAAAGACGCTTTGTGACATCGGCATGTCGGTGACGCGTCCTCATAAGATTTTTTCCTACCAAAAAAGTGCTCAACGCGGATAAAGGAGTTTTCACTTCAAAAAAAACAAAAGTCGTCATTAGAAGAGTGAAGCGTTATGCGACAGAAAGAGAGGAACGTTCTAGTTAACAATACCTGTATGGTAATTAGCACTGTCTAATTTAAATTAAACTTTATTTTGATAATGTAAGAGTCGCTATTTATAAACCTAAATTATTATAGCTAGTGGGCTTTCTGTTCTGGCTGTATTATGTATTCCCTTAACAGCCAGACTATCGAACATTTAAACTTTCAGAATCTGAAATTGCGTTGGAGAAAGTCTTCGGAAATCTAATTTACGAAGTTATGTTATCTCATAATACAATGTAACTCTTTACGACTGAAATAAATACACTACAATATTTCCTCCAAGCCTTCTTCCCAATTTTCAATCTTTTTTGTAAATGATAACTCCCGCACAATTAATATTTCTTTACCAACATACATGAAACGAGTACCCATACATAGAACACAAATTTTTGGGATTTGAAGCTTCAATACTTGGCGAAGAAAGAAGCGACATGGCGACCGTTTTAACCACTGAACCATACGTGCAGTTGAAAAATTTGTATATGGTCGACTATAACTCTACTAAGATACGGTTGAACTTCTATTATTCATGTGTAGTTACTGCCATCACACCTTCGGAAGCTAAGTAATAGATCATATCAAAGTTTTGTAGAGAGGTTGTTCTGGTTTTTTACGGCTAACTACCCGTAGCGATTGCTAGTACGGTACGGAGGTGTCTCAGTATATTAAGAGTCTCAGTATGATTATACATCATGAACTGACCTGGTTAAGATTGATTTGCTTTATAATGTGTTAACAAATACACTATTGAGCCAGGAGCCGAGTACATACAACAATAATTCTACGTTGTTTGTTATTTTTAAACATGTTCCTAACTCATATTAAGCTAAGGAAAGAGCTATGTCCAGCCGTAGACTTTTAAAAGCTGTTGGTAGTAGTGATAAGTCCTCATATTTTTGAATATAATATAAAATTGACAAATCAGATACCTACTTTCTTAATTTACTCTCGATTTGTTCAAAAAAAGATTATTTTACTTAAAAATTCATAAGATCTTCTATTTCTAGAGGCTCGGTAAAAATCATCACTTCAACTGAATTGGAACTGTCAATCAAAGTAAATCCTCTTTCTGCGGCTATTACACAATATACGTTCTTAATAGTCATCTTTAAATAAAATAAGTAACTGTTAAAGCCTCTGTGAAGGTTGTTATCGGAGCTTAGATAGAAATGATAGAAACCTTATGTCACTTAGTTCTTATACTTCTCCATATGGTTACAGATTAAGAATACAGAGGGTCTCCACTCTTATACCATTCCATCTAACCAGCGTAGCATAGTAGGCCAAAGGCTCTTTTTCTTTTAGAGCCCCTATGCCCAGCAGTGGACAGGTAAAGGTTGCTGATGATGGTTTAAATATATACTATAGAAATAACGGTCATGGTTATCGTCGAAGAGTGAAAGAGATAGATAATATGGAATTCTCCGTGAAGTAAACAATATCACCTTCAAAAGGTCGACAACGCGAGAGTGGCCGGAATCCCGAAAAAACATGTTTAAACATTCCTTTTTACTTAAAAATATAAAATATATTTCTTAGTTAGTTATTCAATACATAATGAATAGTATTTATAAGGCGTCAGCTATTTGACATATATTACAAGGATTTTAGATGAATAAGCATCGGTTATGCAAAGGGAAACAATTGTATTTGTAAAACAATACTTAGTTATGTATTAAATAATGTTATTTTAGCGAAACATGAGCATGTGTTGCTAAACGAGGTTGACAGCCTCTGAAGCGAAGTACCGCTGTGCGGTGTGAAATATTTTGATGAAAGTTCAATTGTATGTTATAATAATGCGAATACCACAATAAAGGAAATGCTTTTATATTTACGGTCTAAAAACTATAATTCTCTATAACGCACAATACATTTTAATTTTTTTATGTATTGTGTAACGGGGAAATGAACAGACTAATGCACTGCTTGATAAAGGTCTCTCTTTAGAAAGGAGGTGTTGGCCTTACTAGTAGTGACATAGTATGTCACGTATACGACCTTCACCTACTACTAGTAAGTTCTTCTTTCGCATCATCACATCTCATCAATAGCCTTTAACAGTCCACTGTCAGACAAAGGCGAGAGGCCTTTGTCTGACAGACTTACTTTACTAAGTTAGTCAGACGGGCGGTATAGGGTTTCGTGTTTTCCCCCTTCTCTGCAATGACGTTGCCCTGCGCAGGTTGTTCTCTTAATCAACTCTTACAAAACCCACGGGACCAATACAGGGGTAACACCGTATTCTTAATCAAAGTTATTCATTCGTTCATTCATTCATTCTTAATCCGTCACCACACGAACATGAAGTAATACAAGACTATTTGCACGATACAATCGAACCCAAATTACTTTACACATTACTAAGTCTACTTAAAGTCACTACGCCATGCCTGCTGCTGGAACTCTAGAGCTGATATTTCATATATGAGAAAAAAATATTGAAAGCAAATAGTATTACGGCTTTACGTCAGGATGTGTTTATACAAGGCAAATAATTTGCTACATTGTTAACTGAAAGTACGCTTAGTGAGGGTTGAATATTCCGTATCATTGGCAAAGTTCTGTACTGAGTTCCATTCCTGTATTTTCATATAGTCATGTTGAAACTGCTAGGCGGAAATTAAATTGCCCTAAGGTAATTATATTTTAAACATCGAGATCATATTGTGCGTAGTAAGTATATCTCGATGATTTTAAATTGAATTAGGTTACAAATTGGTAAATGATTACTTAGGTGTTTTTTATGTTTTGGCTTGAAAAAGTACCTCTACTGTACCTGGTGAAAAGCATTATCAAGATCCAAGAGTAGTTGTCACCAAGCTCGTTGCGATTGTAGACAATGCAACAATGCAAGGTGACCCGCACCATGGCGGCCTAGTGATGCTTCTGCATCAGTAGGCCTCCGGTCTTGTACTCACCAACGAAACGCAACAGCACGAACGCTGTTATTTTAGGTTGATCTTCTGTGCGAGTGTAGTATAGTACCGCCTCGATCCAGCTGGCCTTTTCGTGCTGAAATCAGCATGGCTCTACAGCCTTTAACTTTATTACGACTTGCATTCTTAATTATACAGGTATAGTAACTTGTTATAAGTATATCTTGGGGTGTGTGGGGGCGAACCACAATCTTTCGCCCCCAGCCAACCTCACCTGCACGCGGTGCACCCTGCTAGATAACAAACGAGGCTCTGGCGACCGACCGATGGCGGTATATCCATCCTAAAAGGCGTAACTAAATACAATAGGCCGGTGATGGGCAGCAGCGTCACCGGTGCAACAAGTTACGCCCTGCGATCACCAACCCGCCTGCCCAGCGTGGTGATTATGGGCTGACCCCCT
>PKRV01000430.1:289267-326483 GCA_003709505.1 Hyphantria cunea
AGGATTAGCAAGCTGAAGTGGCAGTGGGCTGGCCACATTTGCCGAAGAACCGATAACCGTTGGGGTAAACGAGTTCTTGAGTGGAGACCGCGTCTCGGCAAACGTAGTGTAGGACGTCCACAAGCCAGGTGGAGCGATGATTTGCGCAAGACGGCTGGCAGGAGCTGGATGCGAGAAGCCATAGATCGAACTAAGTGGCGTGAAATTGGAGAGGCCTATGTCCAGCAGTGGACTGCGATGGGCTGATGATTGATTGATTGATATAAGTATATCATAAAAAATATCGTCTACAGGACAACAAGTGCTGGCCTTGGAAGTCACTGCTTTAGACTAGTAGGTATATACTCACAACCTAAATGATTTGACTCTTCTTTCAATAATTATTCAGCATTTTCTCACTTATTTATATTAGGTAATAATACGTATTGAGGATGTGTCAGTATACAGATGTGTGTATGTACATACGTCCGTTTGCTAGTATATATTTAATAAGACAAGCCCTACTCCTAGCGATCTTATCACAACTATCCCTCTTATTTACATTTTCATTGATGCAGTCTGGAACAATGAAATCCCTATTTCCTCTAGAAATTTCGGCTATTGGGGGTTGAGTGTTTTATGGTCTAAGTCCATTATCTTATACCTCTTCTACTGCTATCTATGTACTTGCCAGACGGTTTAACAATTTTTTGTTAAATTCTTTTCTCCTTATATTTTTAAATGTACCGTTGAGTTGCGTAAAAAATCGACAATTTCACAGCCAAACTTGATAAGTCATCGACGCCATGCTAACGTTACAAAGACATAGTGTCGGATTCCCCCGCCACATGTAACGATATGTTTGTCAAAGCGTATTGGTGCGTATATATTTTTTGCTTTTGGTGCAATTCGGTGACATGTTGTTAGAGAGATATGACGCTAACAACTTGGGTATAAAAGGATTTTTTCGTACGACGGTGAACGCGCAAATGATGTGTGTATTTGTGAATATATATATCATCGTTGTGGATTTTTAGCTCTGACATATAGACTACTTGGTTGGTTCGTGGGTTGACTCTTCTTTTAGTTTTTAATATTTCGTTTAGTTACAGTACTTTCTTGAATGAAAATTAATGTGTCAGTGATGTATTTTTAATCAGTTAATTAGTCAAGATGTGAAACCATATGTAAGCAAACTCACATTCAAAGTATTTTTAGAGTTCCTTTTCATTTACTGTTTTTAGACTTTCGCGACTTTTACACATTTTTTTGTTATATAGCGGGACTTTACCGCTATAAAATCTTAAAAAGGCTTTCAATACATTCTATTTACCAAAGTTTCAAATGGGTTACATCGCTCGTGGTTCTTTTGATTACGTTTCTAGCCATTTCTTCTGATTTCATCTAAAATGACTTTACGCTCTCGATGCTTATAAACTATCATTATTTGGTTACACATCATTAATTTTTAATAATTGATGTTCACAAACACGTATCTATCTACAAAGTCTGAATAATGAAAACAATTCAGACGAAATATTTCAGAAACGAACAGTACAACTAAATAAATTTATGATCATATGTATTCAAAACCAAAGACTTTATTTAGTCAAAATGCGCGATTCATACGTGGCTATCCCCCCATCCAAGTTAAGATTTCGTATCGTGTCGAGGACTGTATGGAGTAGGGGCGTTTAAAAAAATACACCCTTAGCTTCTTCACAAAGTTTAGTTAAAGAGGTAAAAATGAACTGAAGAATATGTTGTATTAGGGTTATAGAGGCAATTGAATCCTGCCTGTGTTGTAAAAATGACTTAATAGAAATCTAAAAGTATTAAATCTATAGAATTGAAGTATCCGTTTGTAATTTAAAATTAATTTTTAAATTACAAACGGGCTTTTAAGTAAGTCCATGGAAGTGTAACGGGTACATAGATCAGCCAACAAAAGAGAAAGGCTGTGCCGATTTGACAGGACTTTCACAGGAAAATACATACATACATTCGAAAGACAGAACCCTCCTGCTTTCGCAGTCGGGTAAAAACATCAAAATCTGAAATAATATCGCAGGGTACAGAAATTAATAAATAAATCTTAGAAATCTAGAACACATATTAACGAAAGTCGGCTACAAACAAATAAACATGTAAGGTTAATAAAATAAGTTTTTAAAAAGACGAATCAATTAAGACAATTAAGTTAATACTACACAGATTACATTATACTACTACTCTCATGTAGGCGACAAACGAACGAACACTTGATGTGAAGTGGTATAGAAAGACGAAATCTCCTTTAGGAGAGGTTTATGTCCAGTAGTAGATTATTAAAGGCTATTGATGTTGTGGAGGAACGGGTGTCATGTCCCTCCAACACAAAGGGAGGATCCTCCAACCAGGCGAGGTGATCATGCCTGGCGGGCCACTGCCCAACGGTTGATGTTGGGAAGTTGTATATATGTTAATCGGCGCGAGAACTTCTATTGCGCGATGCAGGATTGGTAGCTTCTTCGTGCACTACGTTACTCCGTAGTTCAGTGTATCTTCAGTGGATGGCGTTGTGACATATATATGTTAATGCTGTATGTGGAAGTCGCCACAATGTTAAAGTAATTACACTAAAACATGGTTTGAATATTTATAACACCAATAAATGTGAAAGTCGAAACCGGTAGTGTCTCTAAGTAAACATGTTGTCACTCGTCCGTATAATATCAAATATCGAGGCGTACCGCCAAGGAGGCGATGCTTCTCTTAAATATTGATATTTATCTGACGACTAACGAAGCGTTATTTGAGTCCTTCAAGTCATTCGTAATATGTTTGTATATATAATGTAGGCGACCTGCCAATATAGTGTTTGCTTACAATTAAAACCTACAAGTACATATACCAAGATGCTTTGTGTACGCTTCAAACGTTCAATAAGTTCTAAACTGATTGAGATCAAATTTAGATACAAGTCGATATACAAACAACTTTAATGATTATTTTTTCTATATTCGTGCAGTACTCGTGTATAAGCTAGCTGTAAAACTGACGGCAAAAATACTTTAGCTTGTACTTTACCTGGCATTTGTAAGTTATATACACGTACATTTACTTAGGAAAGGTTGTCACCATAAAAACACTCGCGTACGGATATCCTTCGGCAAAATTGTCGGATATCCTGTTATATAATATACATGTTTTACACACACAAACCTTCGTCTTGAATCATTTTATCTATTGTTGAAAACTACATTAAAATTCGTTATGTAGTTAATAAGATCTTAGCTAGCAGACAGTGGAAGTGCTTCATTTTACACTACGTAAAAATACATTAAAAAAGTGAGCTGAATAAATAAATCATTATAAAGTATATTTTTCGTATTGATTGGTATAAATTTCCTACAGGGCGATAAAATATAAGTTTTTTTATAAATGCCTGAAAGTTTCTCAATCGAAGTCCTTCAAGTGCTGTTTACGTAGTCTACAACACAACAGACGGTAAAATAAAGTTATCCAGGAGTATATTTATAGGGTACAGACGGCGACGCGCATTAATTTGCATTCTCCTCCCGTCGGCGGCAATCTAAGACAAATGGGACCGACGCACGCGGGCCAACAAAGAACTAAAAAACTTCCCGACAGATTGATTCTATGAATGAGAAAACGAGAAAATATCTACAGCCATGTATTATATTAACTAATGCGGTATAAATGTTAAGAGTATGTACAATTCTTTACTTAAAAATTAAATAACCTTCTAGAACCGATTCGGGTAAAAAAATCATTCAACAAATAGGTATAGAGTCAACTTATTACTAAATAGTTTAATTCTCTCTTTAGCAATAATTCCTTACAATTAAATTATTTAAAAAAAGGTTGATTGTAGAATCTGTATCTGTACCTGGAATGGCCACGCTCCGGCACGAATAGGCCGGCTCGATCGGAGTGACAGAAAACCGGTTTGAAAGCACTTACGCTGTGTTTCACTGAATGAGGATACCAGATGCTCATAACACGACCCCTCCCCCCATCCCTCTGTACATCTCCCAAAGGCCGGTCACGCACTTGTGATGCCTCTGATGTCGCGGGTATCATGGGCTGCGGTAATCGCTAACTATCAGGCGATACGGCTGCTCGTTGACACCAATCCCACAAAAAAAGAAAAAGACTGAAAATTAAAGGTATACCTATTTTTTAGAGCGAAATCATAAAGAAAATTCAATACAATCTTTTATAAAAATTATTTAAGACCTATATTCAAACGCACTAAATATACACATAAAGTTACATGAAAACCAGTGAAGCTGTTTCGGAAGAGTTTGGTGAACTACGACACGATAATTATATAATAGATTTATAAGACCTAGTTATTTACCAAACATGTTCACAAGACAAGAAAACAAAGTACACAAGACGCTTTGTGTACAGCAATAAGCCTTCAGCTTACGACCAGCGTCAGCATATAATCCTATTGCAATGAATCTGCATGCATAGTTCGCAGTACTTTGAATAGTCTACATAACTGGCAACAGTGTTTTCCTGACTACGGTGAAACGGAATGCGAAAGGGAAGGGTAATAGTTTTGGCAGTCTATTTGTTCCTTGTAGCAGCCTGAGTGACATAAGCTGTCAAAATTGTATTAAAAAAAGATTCTTACATAGTCGAGTTTATATTTTTAATTTGCTTTGTTTCTTTTTCAATTCTATGAGAAACTAAGTGTGCCTGCGACTTCGTCTGCGTGGAAAAATGACTTGGGTTACATTTATACAACCTATCATTCCCCCATTTCAACCCCTTACAACCCATTTTTCGCATTAAAAAGTAACCTATGTCCTTTCTCAGGTTCTAAACTATCTGTATACCAAATTTAATTGAAATCGATTCAGTAGTTTTAACGCGAAAGCTCGCCAGACAGAGTTACTTTCGCATTTATAATATTAGTAAGGATTTTACATTGAAGACGTGTTCTTATCAGATAGCTCTATAAATAATATTGAATTTCTTCAAATAACAACGATTTAGCGGCAAAAGATTTTGTTGAATGCTTTGTGTAGATTCGATACGTGACAGGAATTCTTGTGCCGTTTTAAATTTTTGCGAACCTAACTGAAGCCGGATTAAGTTTTTACTGAAAAGATTGGATGATACATGGATTATTTCATAAATTTTCGTGGTACATGGAACATATTTATTCAAAGCCCTCCGCAGTCCACTGTTGGACATAGGCCTCACTCAAGGCACACCGCCGTTGCTGGACCTCACCGCCGTGGCTGGCTGTTATGCAAATCGTCCTAACTAAAGGACGCCCCAGACTACAATACACACATAAATAGCAGAATCAAAATTAAGTTGTTTTTATTCCTACCAGTACTATTACTTACTTAGGTATACAAGCTGCGCGATTATAAACTAATAATATCTAAGTTGTGTCAACAATCTCTGAGCCTTACCGTGGGAGTACCACGCTTCGACATGCAAGGGCCGGCTCGACCGGAGTGATACCTCGGCCTCACAGAAAACCGGTGTGAAACAGCGCCTGCGCTGTGTTTCACCGAGTGAGTGAGGATACCGGAGGCCCATAATCCAACCCTACCCCTTCTCCATCCCCCAAGAGCGGCAAAGCACTTGAGATGCCTCTGGTGTTAAGGGTGTCCATGGGCGGCGGTAATCGCTTACCATCAGGCGATACGTCTGCTCGTTTGCCACCTATTCCAATAAAAAAAATACACATTTTTAAAGACGACCATTCAATTTATCAATCACCTTTTTATCATAGTCCATGGTTGCACGAAGGCCTCTCCAAAGAGCTCCTATTATCCCGGTTTGGTTAATCTGCATGTTAGGTAGTAGTACTCATTTCATGTTTCTGTTTTAGTTTTGAAAATTAATTTTTATTGTAAAGTAAAAAATGATTGTTTTCTTGAAACTTTTATGTTCTTCATGCCGAATACCTTTAAACAGCCGTATGTTTTTCATAAACATGGCGTTTTCAGTGAACATATGTCTGTTTACATTCAATCAATCTAAGCACACACAACAATCATTACTAAACAAAGGCTTCCCTAATTGCGACGTTCCCTGTGTCCGTTGCACGGAGAAATTTAAATAATATTGTTATCTTTCTTTGTTGTGGTTTTGACCCTTTTTATCGCGAAGGTCAGTAAGAAAGGCATGAATTAAATTACTATACCATTAAAGGGAATTTGCGTTATGGTTTAGATTTGCAGTTACCTTGAAATTGTTGGTACTATTGCCGTAATAGCATATGTGTGTTGTAAATTATCATAGTACATACGACAGTTGAAATACACGGTCAGTATAATTTCGTATCTTTACTTACGTAAACCTTTGTGAATCCTAATTCTTCTGACGTCGCACTAATTTAAAATATCTCGTGTATTATCTTGTATTCTCTTGTTTTCTATGCATAACGTCTATTTTACTGTGACATATCTAATTTTAGTCAATATTTTACATTTAAAACATCGTTTGACAGAACTGAATTTTAGTGGTTTTTAGTCAAGTTCAGAGAGCTTTGGAACAACAGAATTAGTACCATATTCATTTCAATTTCTAATTAGTAGCTAATGTTTAGCTCGTATTAGTTTTTATTTATTGCTAAATCTCTGTTTCAGTAATAATTACAAGATTAATAATACTTTCAATTTATTCTTTACTATTATAACTTCAAAAGTTACTTTGTCTGTCTGTCTGTCATTTTTTTTTTATTGTTTATTGTATGTACACATGTGTTAGAGTGAACAAATTAATCTTATCTTACCGCCATATGCGGTATGGTAAGATACGGGCAAAAATTAGCAAGTGCGAATTGTAAAATATGTAGTAATATGTTTACTTCACAAAATATTTAGTTATAAACAACTCCTATGTTTCTGAGACCGAATTATTTATGATACGAATCCATGTCGTCAAACTAGAAAGGTTTCAATGCACTGCACGCAATATTCCGAAATACCCACTTGAACAACACATTGCCTAAAGTACAGGAGTACAGGCTTACCAAAGTACAGGCACTTTACATTGCCAGGTAAAGTGCCCAACACCATTTTACCTGGAATTCGGTCACATTGGAATTCATTCACCCTGGAATAAGCACGTGCAAGATAAGTCTGTTTTCATTCTATAATATATGTTTAACATACAACTTAGTAAAGTGATTCTTCGAAGGGGAATTTCTAGACATTATATTAGTCAGGAGCATTGAACTGTTAGGATGCGTGCACAGCTCGTGAAAACAACGAATCTAATTTTATTCAGAACAATTTGTTCAACTGTTTGTGAAGTTTATGCAAAGTGAGTTAAATAAAGGTTTTATATTGTATTTTATATTCAAATAATTTTAACATTATGTGGATAAGACACGGGAGAGTTTGTAAAAAAAGGCAATGCAAGCATTCATAAAACAACACACTCATAACAACAGTTTGTTGCCACACAAGGTGTCCCAAGTGCCAAGGTGTGTCGGGATCGAACTCACAACGCTGAATTCAGTAGTAAGTAGCGAGATGACCGCTTTAACCAATACACCATCTATCCATGCAAGCGATATTATTTCAGATGGGCAAGTTTTAGTCTTGAGGCAAGATGCAATCTGCTTGTCTTACAATTCGTGTTTTGATACCCATGACAAATAACTAAGGATTAAGAACTACTTATTAATTCTAACTTTTAAATTTTCGCATTTCATGACATAATAATTATTTACGATGGAGGGCATGCGGCGCTGAGCCAGTCTGCCTGTTACCACGGCCAGTGCAACCTGGTCGAAACGTCAGGCAAATCAGAGGTATGTAATACCTTTAAATAAATGACCGCGTTAATTCCCGTGAAAATAATTACTACTTATTAATTCATCTGTGTATACATATTTAGTATCATTAATAAGTATGTTAATCTAAAATTTGGTAACCAGATCGCGAGATTCAAATAGGTGAGTCTGTGAACGAAAAAGTATTTCACAAATGGTAAAAACCTTTCAATATGTTAAACCTTGCTGGTAATTCTAGTAACATCGTAGCATTAGTACAGAATACGAAATGTAGTTCTCAAATAGACAGTTCTCCCTGAGCGAGATTCATTGTAAGTGACCTTAAAATGTTTCCAGAATTAAGTTAGTGAGAGTTAGGGAAAGCTAAAACTATCTGGGAATGGCAACCGCTAGGAATTTAATCTGAACTAAGTTGTAGGATTCAGAAATAAAGGCATTCTTTGCGAACCGACAACATTCGCCTGGAATTTGACGTCATTTTTAAAAGATACCTACCTATCTTTTTTTATTCGTTTTTTTATTAGTGAACATTAAAACATTATTTCTAGTTTGAAGTATGTTGTGCTTAATGTTTTTTTATGTAATATTAAAAAAATTAATATTCTAATCAATGCTGCGTCAAAGACTTTGCTATATGTTCAGGTTGTAGTTATTTTACACACTTATGCACAAATAAGTGCATCGGCGGACTTAATGGCTAAGGGATGGTATTTTCTGCTAGTCGACCAATTAGACGTAATCATTTCATTTAGAGACTGTCAGTCAACGAACAAAGTCATGAAAAACAAGACTTTGGGATCCGTGTAGGCGATATCCCAAACCATTAGCATTCTATCTTATAAAGAAATAACTTCTTTTTTTATTTTAACCACATTGCAACACAGCATGTAATGAAAAAAAAATGGAACATAATATTATAGTATTGAAGTATTTACAGATGTAAGGTATAGTTTAGTATTAAATTCAATACAATAAGTACTAATATGTACTTATTTTGCTTTTCCTTTCAAAGTACTGTTGATCGCTTCAACTAATCCCCAAAGTACAAGGTTGACCTCAATAGTCTTACCTTCTTAATAAGAAGAAAGATTAAGAAGAAGTAAGTGTTACTAAGATCATAAATCAACGGCAAAATTTGAGCAAAATACGAGTATAAGCTTCTGCTATTACCTATTAATTTTTAAGTAGTCTTATAAGTTATACTTGTAAATTAAATTATAATTAAAACGTAACTGGTCGCTGCCTGATGGGAAGAATGAGTAGAATCCAAGAGTGATGGTCACCATACTCAATGCGAACGTGGATACGTTACGGTGGCCTAATGAGATAATTTTTCAGAATAAGAATGTACATAGAAGATATATAAGAAAATTTGTTATTATGTAGACCCGACCCGGATTAAAGAGGGAGGGAAACTCGCGCATTTAGTGAATTCCAGATTTAATGTTTTTTTCCGTTTTAATTAATTATAAATAAATAAACTGCCCCCAACCCGCACTTGGCCAGCGTGAGGACGTATGGCCTTAACGCTCTCCTGAGAGGAGACCCGAGCCCAGTAGTGGGACATTATGGGTTGTTGATTTGAAATACACTTCACCGAAAGTTTGGTCCAAGATATCAGTTTACACCTTACTAGACTGGAAAATGATCCTATATTGTATCACTGTACCCTTATGCGTAAGTAGTAATCCATTTAGATGGTCTGCTTGATAATACCCCGACTTTTAAAACAATTATAAGTTTTCCAGGACCATTTGTCAGTGAGTTCTTGTTGAATTAAATGTTGGTTAATAGAATTAAAGCTCTGTCAGTTTTACAATAAAGATAATTTTGGTTCGTAAACTTTTTGTAGTACCGTTCAAATGTCGAGCTCTTGAACGATTTCTCGGGAAATTTAATTTAAGTATTACAGTGCTTCTTACGTGAAGTGATGGGTGGTCACGTAAGGATACGCGATTAAATTTACTTTTAACAAGGTTTTAATTACAGGAAGTAAGTAATAAGATATAATTTTAGGGATACTTGGGTGTTGAGTAGTTTGAAATCCACTGTAAGGAATTTGATACGACTGGCTTCTTAGTGGATAGGTTTTATCACGGTATGGGGAGTAAATGACAAACATGTCATAAGTTGGTAAGTAACTACAACAATCACTAACTCCTTAATGCTGTGGAAACTTCTAGGCCGTGACCTGCCGCGCATGACCCACCTGGTCGGAAAATACCTTTGTGTTGGATGGATATAACACCTGTTTCTTCAAAATGTCTTTTGAGTAGCTTTCTTTTTTTTATGAAGCCTGCGGTCACTACGTCACTGCGGTCGAGTCGGTCTTAATAAATATTAATAATAAATATTTCGGACATCTAACACACAACGCTATCAGTTCCGAACTAAGCAGAGCTTGTATTATGGGTACTAAACAACTGATATAAATACATATATACTTTTTTTTGTAAATACATACATATCATACATAGAAAACACCCAAACTTCGAAACAAACATTCGTAGATCATACAAACATTTGATTCGACCCGGGAATCGAACCCGAGACCTCAAAAATAGCAGTCGCATACGCTACCGCTGCGCCACCGAGGCAGTCAATAGACATAGCTTCCCCACATTTTCTTATCTGATATTGTCTTCTTTGATAATGAGATTTTCATCTATCAATATATGCCATAGTGTTTATGTTTAGGACGTTGTGTTGAAGATAGATTACTGACTACGAAAGAGTGAATTTTCTTTTACACATATTAGCTACTAGCTGTTGACCGCGGCTCCGCCCACGTATGTGTCAGTTATAGTGGCAAATAATAATCTATATGTTATTCTGATGTATAAACTATATTATTGTAAAGTTCCATTAAAATCCATTAATTCGTTTTTACGTAAAAGAGCAACAAACCTCCATCCATACTTTCAAACTTTCACGTTTATAATATTAATAGGATTTATATATTTAAAAGAAATAATGTGAACGCTTAATCGTGAAACATCGAATATAAAACACAAAGCAAGCCCATAAAAGCCTTCGAAACAATTGTAATGAAGTCACTTCAAACTGTCACCGTTTGTCATATATCAAGTTTCAAAGACCACATTACATGACCATGAATACACTTTGCCGAAACTGATTCACTGATCCCGTATCTAGTCATCGATAGATAGGTAGAAATACCACATCATTATTGCATAATAACCTCTATTTTTAACGAGCTAAAGACCAGAATAGTTTGGCAATAAACATCCTAAGTTATGTATCAGAAATAGTTTAAGTATTGCGTGATTTTTCGCCTTTATGTCGAGGCTAATAGAGTTTACGGTCGCGTGAACAGGAGATGTTTGTTTTTTTGATAAATAATAGAAGAACATTAAGTAAGTCAATGCAAACAATGGTATTGTATTCTAAATGACCCCGTTATGGCTTAGATAGGTTTGTTTGGTACACTTAAAAATAGGTACTGTTGACAACAAAAATTCTTACCAATTATTTGTTTGTGGTTTATACGGACCTGAAACAGAAAACGATTGTTTAGATTGTTGTTAATCTTAGAATAGTAATTTTCTTCAAATATTATAGAACTATGTTGTACTGTAAGATGTGTAAGCTGTGCTACATCTGCCCATTTCTATGAAACATAAACCACAATATAATTGCACACAGTCATGAAAGTATACGTCCTGAAAACTAAAATAGACTTGGATTCTGTTCGTTTGTTTTTTGTTCCGCCGCGCGAGCGCTCACAATCTTTTTTCTAATTTAATTGCAGCATGGCAATGCTTTTATATAACAATATTTAAATACAAAATTATGACTTTAGTTTATAATTATAATAGACGAAAAATTGAAGTGATTCTATCGGAAAACAGAAATCACATCATGAAACCAAAACTTTAATTACACCAATAACTAAAACTTGAACCTTTTTATACATGAGCTCATGCAGCCACGGTTTGATACAGATTGAAAAGAAGAAAAAAACTCTAGCACTACTTATATCCTGTGTCCCGGCGGACTATAAACATACTTGAAACGAACAAAAAGAACACCTAAGCTTAGAACAATAATTTGTGAAATGCGATCTGGAATTTTGAACCCACAGCAGTTTGGAGCAGTTTGCAGCGGCGATAGCTTGAACCCTAGTCCATAAGTGCCAGTTATATGGCCAGGTAAAACTTGATGGTTTTAAGAAGAAACTATCAATGTACAACTTTGTTTTCGCAAAAAAGACAATAACTTCGACGTAATATAAACACAAAATCAAAATCAGATAAGGTAATATTTGTGTAGTGGAGTGTACCCCAGAGCATCTGGCCACGTATGCTCATATCTATTCGAGATCATGATTCATCCTTGAGTAAGCCCACAGGATGTTACTCATTAACATACACCTTATTAATAGCCAAGTGCGAGACGCCACTGCACGTACTATAAGATCGTTTTTCTGAAATTTTAATAATATTAAACGCCGCAAATAATGATACATACTTGTTTATGAAATATAAATAACATTTATTGGAAATGATCCATGCGAAGATCTTTCGATAGCAAGAAAAAGTTTAAAGACTTACCAAAACTATTTAAAAACTGGCGAAGAACTTAAAAATTCTTAAGCTGCAAGAGTACTTCGAAGGAGTCAGTTACCATTACTGTAATCGGAAACCGTTGTAATCGGAAAGGCAGTAAGTCAGAAATGTAAGTTTCGAGCAATGAACGCACCAGTTTTTTCTTACTTTATTTCCTGCTTTTTATGTAACAAGAAAATTCACTCCTAATTTACATACATGTATGAAACATAAATAACAAGAAGGTCCCTTCAAGTGCATTCCAAATAAGAAAAAAACAATATCTGCGTTGGCTTCACTGCTCTCTCGATTACCACAGCAGATAAGATAACCATTTCTGATCATCCATAGTAGACGTTTCAACTCAAGTCAATTTCTGAATTGAATTATATTACTATTGAGTTGTCTAACAAAATAGATTTCATTTCAGTAATATCAATAAGCTTCAGTAGATGTTATATCAAAAACAAATACATTCAATACGGTACGGATGACTGGATTGCCCATCATTAATCATTGGTGTGCAAGAATAAAAAGGTTTTCTATTCGTGTGTAACGAACCAATAATATGAGTACCATTTATTTAGTTAACGTACGTTTAGAGGGAGTTGAATATCTAGTATTTATAGGGTTAGGGGCTAGTGATTGCGATTTCGTCTGACTTCGCTTAGACGTTGGCACATTAAGACATTGGTCCTGATTGCCATGAACGTCTATAGAAATCTTTATTGGGAAGTCAGTGCTCTCAAAAATACTAAAGCGATCTTCGAATTCAGTCGACGCTTAGAGTTGCGGAGATCCGATGCTAGTCGCTCCGTGGAAAATATGATATTCAGGTAAAACCGGTTGAACTAGTAGCCGACCAAGCCTTTATTATTCCCAAGATTATTTAAGGGGGGGGGAGTAAAATGGGTGGTGGTACATCAGGTGCTACGCATGCTCATAAAAATATAGAAAAACTATGACATAGGACAACTAACATTTTCTCTTACACAACTACTTGTACTGGTTGGGAATGGAACCAATTATTACTAGTTTAACAGTCAGAATTGCTAACCTCGAGATATTACTAATTTAAAACTTATGATTCTCCTCATCTTCCTTTAAAAATACTGTATAATGTGTACGTAATAATTTTTGTGAGCATTTTAGTTTAATTACAAATTATAATTATTTGATAAGATGAAGTACATTTCAGTTTCAATATACAACATTGGTGAGAACATAAATGAAAGGAATTCTCAAGACTGTGTTATTAATAAAATATATTTTATTTACTTTAAAGAAAATAGTTATAAGTCGTGTAAACATCACATTAATTATCTAACGTTTCTGCTAGAATATCTAAATGGTACTTAAATAATTTAGTCACAAACAACTGAGAAAACCCCAATTAAGGAATTTTAGAAGACACTTTATTAGTTATTTCATTAAAAGAATCCTTTATACATATAAATGTTTACGTAAGATATATAATACACTTTCTAGTTAGTGATACCTTCAAGGCAACCCCAACGAATATCAGAAACCCCTCAAACTTTCCAGGTAAAACTACCATACAACCGGACTAATCTGTGACGTAGTAGTCATTTATCTAAATAAATAAAATTGGGGTGTCTGTTTGTAATGTTATATATATATGATATATATATGTATATAATTTGTATGATGATATAATTCCAGGTACTCATTATCTCTGCGTAACAAAACAATACACAAGACAACACTGTTCTTCAGCAAATAAAATAACTTCATTATATAGTTTTAATGTTATGAATACATTAAGTAGTAGAGTCACGCTGATTTCGACCGAGGCTGTACTACCCTCGCACAGAAGATCAGCGTGAAATGACAGTATTCGTGGTGGCGTGTTTCGTTGGTGATTGCGAGACCGGAGGCCCAATGACGCAGAAGCATCATTAGGCTGCCATGTTGCATTGTCTGCATTCGCTATGAGTATGGTGACCACCACGCTTGGATTCTATTTATGCTTTGCTTAAAAAACTAATTAGCAAGTACTTTACTACAACTGTGAGGGAACTTCTATTTACCTTCCAACATTGTGGATACAATAACGTAAACATATAAGTTAAGTCTAACTTAACTGGCAAAGGTATGAAGTTGAATAAATTAGGCACGTACCCATCAGAATATGACCTATATGTTAGTAACTAGGCTTTTATGTGTTTACCTCCCAATATCACTAGACCCACATTGCCTACATAAGCGATGAGTGTGGTGACCCCCACGCCTGACTTCTGCTCATGCTTTCAATCAGGCTGAGTAGTCATTTTCGCAGCCATATCTAAAAATTGATGCCATGTAAATCTCAAAGAGTAAAGACATAGAGCCAAGCTCAGATGACAATACTCGAAGGTGATGGAATGCTTAACCCTCTCCTGAGAGGAGACCCGAGCCCAGCAGTGGGACATTATTGGTTGTTGATTGATTGATTGATTGATGGAATGCCGTAACTGTTTGTCCATCCTTATTATTGGAGAAACAAGTAGGTAGACTGGGATCAAACCGTTTCTACCAAAGGCTACGTTTCGTATAGAATAACGCAAATTGATCATATCTGTATATTAATACGTGAAGCAGAATCACTTATACGAAAAATAAGCGAACAGAGGAGTATGAAATTTGGCGCAATTTATTTATTATATAATTTTAGGGAAATTTACAGCTAGAAATAGACTCAAACAAAGGGAATATGATGAGGACCAAATATTATAAAGGGTACGGTAACGGTAAGGTACATATCAAATAGGCATTTTGACGCACTGGCCCACTTTGATCTAAAAATATATCCTCTTTGGTTGAGAATTCCAAATTCAAAGTTATAAATCCATTTATTTAGCTGGTATATTTGAGTTTCGAAAACAGTTATTCATCTGTTTTTTTCTTTATTTATTTTTTATTTGGCATCGCTCATCTCGCACAATGGAAACCTTGAAATATCGCTTTATTTACGAGTATAAGTTCTACCGTGGCACCAGTACTAGAGATGTTTCTCGAAGGATTAACGATGTGTATGGCATTGGTGCCGCAAAAGAATACACGGCACGTTTTTGGTTCCAACTTATTCGTTCAGGAAATTTCGACCTTCATAATAAACCCAGTGGACAGCCGGACACCAAAGAATTAAAAGCTATTGTGGAAGCGGATTAATCGCAACTCACTTCAAAGTTGGCAGTCTTCGCTGCAAATGATAAAACTGATTTAGTCCACTTGAGGTAAATAGAGGCTTGAACGGAACCTCATGAATTGGGTGAAACGAACCAGCTAACACAAATCGACTGCTGCGTAACATTGCTCAATTGGCACAATTATGAAGGGATTTTAAATCGGGTAATGTATGATAAGTTGATCCTGTACGATAATCGATAGCTCGTCGCAGTTTAGTAAAGGAATCAATGAACCACATATGAGATGGAAAAAGTGCATGGATAATAATGGTACATACTGGAGTTAATTAAACATATTGTACAACAAAAAAACTACTTTATATTCCTCACATCCAAAAAGCTAACTTCGTATTACCTAATACAAGTGTCCACTGGTATCCAAATGACAACATTTTAAAAAAAGAATGTTAAAGTTGATATGGAGAAGGACTTTAGGAAGATAAAAAAAGGTTTTTAACAAAAGGGTAAAAAATAACCTTGGACAACTAAGTGGCAACTTTAGCACCGACTTTAAAGTGTATACTACGAGTATATGTGATCTAGTAAGTAAGCGCCCAAATACTTAACATAGCAAAAACTATTATTCATTCCACAGACTATACATTCAGAAGCAAAGCAATGCAACTTAAGCATCTACACCATAAATTCCCGTGGCAATTAAAATAAATTCGTTCTTGTCAGCCCTCCGACTTGACGTGTAAGAATTGAACGGCATTCTAATTCTCGGGACCTTGTACAGTTTTAATGTCTCCTATCACATTTAACACGGCTATTACAGAAGACGACAAATTCTTCAGTAATTCTACGAGGATAACACATCTGTACGGAAGATTTTTGGAATATATCCGTCATGTAATTAAGTAGGAGAAATGGAGTGATATATTTAGCTTGTCAATTGAGGGGTAGAATTTAAGTTGGTGAGGCTCGTCTGTCACGCGCTGAGATGTGCAAGACAGTTAAACACGTACGGACTATTCAATAATGAATATATATAATAGGTTTTTTTATCGGTGGCGCAGTGGTAGCGTATGCGACTGCTGTGCATGAGGTCTCGGGTTCGATTCCTGAGTCGGACCAAATGTTTGCATGATCTGCAAATATTTGTTTCGGAGTTTGGGTGTTTTCTATGTATAACATGTATTTATTTACAAAAAAAAGGTATATATGTATTAATATCAGTTGTCTAGTACCCATAGTACAAGCTCTGCTTAGTTTGGGACTAGATGGCTTTGTGTGTTAATATGTCTGGAAATATTTATTTATTTATTAATGTAAAAAAGTTTTGAGAACATTGAATGAATGTTCAAAAAACATTTCCTAGCAGCAATATAATATTAGGATTACTGGTACTCCATCACTACGTGATTCTTGGATAGCATAACTGTTGGAATATCATAAACATTATTTCTAGTTCCTGAACGCATCCTGAATAGTTATCAAGTCTGCCATTGGTGGCGCCACTTATTCCCTATATTTAAATGTGTCGAATTCATTTCTCGTCTCACAATTTTGACATTTTTTTTCAAGTAATAAAATCTATTAACTAATCCTATTCTAGTATAGTTTCTAGAACAACTAATCCGTAAAATAAATTATTATTAATTTAAAAATAACTAGTATCATCTACATCTATGTAAACAAATAAAATTGGATTGTCTGTTTGTAAGAATAAAATGACCGTTTTTTACTAAACACGTATGCAGGTCATATACCTGTACATATAACAAAATAACGCTTTTTGTTTAAATTTTCGTCTTTCTGACTATTTATTCCGGCTTATCTCTGGAACGGCTGGACCGATTTAAAAAAATGATAAAAATAAAAATCTAATTGAGTACGCTGGTATAAAATTTTATACTAAAGCATTTTAATGGCAAGAGGCAGAAATTAGGGCATTTTTGATACCGTTTCAGAAATGATTTAATTCGACGATTCTGGACATTATTGAACTTCTACCATAGTTTGTGCGGTGGGACGGCATCGAGATTAACGAGGTATGCCTTGAACGCCTTTAAGAAGTATTTAATTGAATACCAGATAAAAGTTGAGGAAAATCCAAGACTACACACAGGATATCAAAAAGAAAACATATGTCCAGCGTTAAAATCAGATTATAAGCAGGAATAATACTTATATATAAGTAGCTTTATAACTTAAAGACTTACATGACCTAAGTCCACAAGTAACTGACAACTTTAATCAGTAATAAGCACGCTAGGCTGCCAGCGAGTCTAGGTTTTATTTGAGGCTGGATTAAGTAGAAATCTTGACATGTAATTTTACTATATTTTTTTACATCTTGTTCAAACCTATAAATACAATCCGATCGTTAGAAGCTACTTATAAAATATTACGAGTGTTTCAAATTATTAATAGATTAAATAACAAAACAAGAAGGTTTACGTTTGACATATTTAAGGAAATAAGCTAAAATTCAAAGTTTAAAATAAACCCTACGGAAACACTTAATCGAGTAATCATACGACCAAAATTTCATACATCATTTTGGAATAGAGCTGATACTCTTACACTGCTGAACTGATATTAACCTACTATAGTTATGAACCAGGAAATTGGCTTTTAAATAAAAAAAACCTGCATCGAAATCGGTCTAACGGATCGAGAGCTACGATGCCACAGACACCCCTCTTTTTACGTCGTGGGTTAAAAAAGTTTTAGTTAATCTAATTTAATATATTTAAAATCACAATGTTAGAAAAACTAGTTGGGCCTCGCGGTTTTATCGGGAGTTTTTAGAATTTATTAAAACATATGTATTTACCCAGGGTGTCAACTACTTTCTTTCTAAATTTGATCTAAATTGATCAAGCCGTTTGAACGTGAAGACGTAACAAAAATACAAAGATATATATATGAACTTCCACCTTTTTATTAGTTTAATGTATTGATGTATGTTTTGGCGAGTTATCAATCGCAGACCTGAACCTATGCGAGTATCAATTTAATGCGAAATGACAGGTTTTGATGGAATAAGGCGCAAACGAGCAGGAGTCTGATGGCAAACGATTACCGCCGCCCATGGACACCCGCAACACCAGGGGCGTCACAAGTGCGTTGCCGGCCTTTGGTGGATGGGGAGGAGGATGAAGGAGGGTTGGGGTTATGGACCTCCTATATCCCCACACACTCGGCGAAACACAGCGCAAGCGCCATTTTACACTGGTTTTCTGTGAGGCCGTGGTATCACTCCGGTCAAGCCGGCCCATTCGTGCCGAAGCGTGGCTACTACGGTCAACTTAATCATATTACTTCTAAGGACATGTTTAATTGTGTATTGAGTGAAATTAACTTTCATAAGCTAGCATACTTATTGACCGCAATATTCAAGTACTTTTATGTCACACGGATCATTGCTCTCCGGTGTATATGAATTACATTTTTCCTGTAAATGTGGTAACGACACGCTGTTATTATATTATTATTTGTTTATAAGAGATGACAGCTTCTCCTAAAAAAAATTAATATGTATATACCTGGACTCGTCTGAGTTGCGAGGAATGAAAACCTTCAAGTTCATAGTTTCTTTAAGTCGTATTACCCTGCATTAGGGTCGATTAATTCTTGAGCATGTCTTTGAACTTTTAATATATTATTTGAAGTCGCAGGCGACACCCTATCAATCACAGAGTCGTGTTATTTCGGGCCGTTCACTTTAACTTATGTACTTTTAATAGAATAAGTAATTTCATTTTATAAAGCTGTACACATTAATCACTTTAACTACAAACTTTTTAGATTAGGGTGTACAGCAAAGTTAAAAACTTTAGAAGTTGTTCAAGGAGTTGGCTATAGCCCAATCACCGTAAATATAAGATTAAAATGAGTACAAAAATGAAAATTATTCATCAATTCATCCTAATATTCTATAAATAAAATAAAAATTACCGTAGGAGAGTCATGTTTCGGCACAAAAGGGCCGGCCATACCACAGCCTCACTGAAAACCGGTGTGAAACAGCGCTTTCGATGTGTTTCATAGAGTGAGCGAGGATATCGAAGGCCCATACCCCAACCCCTGCCCCCATCCTCCTCCCTGTCCCCAAGGCCGTCAACGCACTGGTAACGCCTCTGACATTGCGGATGTCCATGGGCGGCGGTGATCGCTTTCCATCAGGCTATACGTCATCTCATTTGCCCGATATTCTATAAGAAAATATTCGAAAATAAGTCTGTATGTCTGTTAAGCTTTGACGTCTAAATGACTGCACTGATTTAAATGAAATTTCGCATGGAAATACTTTGATTCTTGAGGAAGGACATAGGCAACTCTTTACAGACGGAGCCGAAGGCAAAAGCTACTGATATAAAAAAAGCTACTAAATGCATAGACCGAGAAGCAACAGAGATATCTTTGAAATGGTATAATAAACTCATCTATTTAAGTACTCCAGAATATATTCACGGCTAAAATTGTAACAGGGGAATGGTTGGTAACATTTGTAATACCTATATTATCAATACTATAATGTTTATAATGGTAATGATGATGATGTTTTACTTTAACACAGGCTGCAAGTACGGGAACAGAACCCAGAGACTCGCACAGAAGATCAACGTAAAATGACAGCGTTCGTCCTGTCGTTTCGTTAGTGAGTGCGAGACCGGAGGCTCAATGATGCAGAAGCTCCACTAGGCCATACTAGGTCACGATGCTGCATTGTCTACATTTGCAATGAGTATCGTGACCACCACTCTCATTCTGCTTATGCTTTCCATCAGGCAAAGTAGACTTTTTATGGTAGGATCATACATAAAAAAACCATGTGTGAAATATGTGTATTTTGTATTGCAAAACTTAAAATTGAACACCGTATTGAAGCACATAAACTATATGGAAGGTATATGCCTGCTTTATCAACTTGCATTATTCTTCATTATAACATTTAGATAAATTTATTGTTACCCCGTAAACACAAAGAAACAAGTCAATCAAATCAAGACAGAAGTTTAACAGTAATCGGTGTACAACACATATGTTGATATAAATACCAAATTTAAATAGACGCGCACAAGGCATAATACCATATACACACATTTCACATAATTAAGAATCTGGATTCGTTAAAAAGTTTTCTTTCTTCTAAAACGCTTTTCTTCTCAAACCACTCAAAGAAATGGCATAAATTCAAAGTACTCAGTATGCCAGCGAACATTCACAAGTAAGAACACAATATGAGAACATAACAGTAATTCAACTCCGCCCTGTCTTCTGAATTAATAGCTCGAAGCGACGATATGTCACTTGTAGCATTCGTCTAACGACCGGGTGAACGGATATAACATATTGATGTTAGCTTGACTTCACTATTGTTGGGTCCTTGAACATAAATAGCGCTGAGAAAATACGGCAATGCAATTTGATTTGCAACAGCTAGTTGTTGTACCTTTGTTCAAATAGTCAACAGTCAGCCTGAGAAGCTAAAAAACTAGTAAGAAAATTTATATTTTCACAACTTTCTTTTGAATAATTTTTATTTAGAAAAAAATATTCTAGGAATGAGATTTTACCTAGCTCGCCTTTTAGCTGTTCGATAGATTAGTGATAAAGTATAGCCCTTTTATAATTATAAAACTAGTAGCAACACTCAGGAAGATGTCGTTACTTTGGTGTAAAGGGTAGATACACTCTTTAGTATAGTGAATAATTCGTTCCAATATCATTGTCCATGTGGTGATGGATTAAGAACACGGATTCACCACTCCTACTTGTTCCGTGGGTGTAAGAACCGAGTAATGAAACAAGCAAACATTGAAGGACAAGAACACTGCAAAAAGAAAATTGAACAAAAACCTCATACCTAAAACCACCAGCGTAGTACAGGCAAAATAGTTTCTTCCATGGACAGGCAAGCAGATAAATATTTAGCTGTATTTCTGAATGCTAAACTTTCGATTGCAGGAACTGTAAGGTCACTTTCTTGTAGTCTCTGACTTTGTTAAATAGTTTATAGAATAAACGTAAAAATAGAGAGGGTAAAGGTCCTCTAGGAGCCTTCTTCTAGGAGTAGCGACGAAGATACTTATTTAGTCACAATTTAAATTCTACCCAAAATTTTTCAGTATGCAACTGTTTTTGATGCGACGAAATAAAACGAGGGCGAGCGACGCGAGTGACTGTTGGTTTTATTTTAATGGATTAGTTTCTTCGCCACCACTCTGTTCGTCAGCGCTGATCCTTTCAGTGAGGTACTTATTGGGAACTGGTAGTTATAACAATATGAATCAGTGTACCTTCATGTCATATACTCCATATTTTCCGCACGAGTTAATATGGGTGCGGAGGTATGAATTATTCCCGTTTCGTGTTGACCTGGCTATGGGATACGGAAGTCACTTATCTTTCTGCCGCTTGCCGGCCCTCCGTCCTTACACATAAACTATATTGAGGAAAGACATAAATTTCACGAAAAATATTATGTTGCATCGACTTTTTGGGACACCAAGCAATGTCTCAAAATGTGTTCCTCGTTTTCATATTTAAGTCGAATTGACTCTTATATTAGGATTTATTTGGAACAAGTTAACTCTGATTTTGTTCAAGGAGTTAGTGTCTGCTACACCAGATGGTGGATTAATTTCCACCTGGTAAACAATTGTCTGACGACAACTCTCACTCAAACTAGTATCAATGGAGGAGACTACCGTGGGAGAGCCACGCTTCGGCATTCATGGGCCGGGTCGACCAGAGTGATACCACGGCCTCACAGAAAACCGGTGTGAAGCAGCGCCGGAGCTGTGTTTCACCGAGTGAGTGAGGATACCGGAGGCCTATAATCCAACCCTTCCCCTCATTCCCTTCCCCATCCCCCAAGGCCGGCAACGCACTTGTGCCGCCTCTGGTGTTACGGGTGTCCATGTGCGGCGGTTATCGCTTACCATCAGGTGATACGTTTTTTTAATTATTATTTTATAGGGGGCAAACGAGCAAACGTATCGCCCTATTCCATTTGATTCCTACGTATGCTCGTTTGCCTCTCATTCCATAAAAAAAGAAAGAAAAAAAGACTCGGTTAATATTCCAAAAAGTAACAGGACGAAGGATGTATCTATAACTAAAGTGTTGGTGAATATGATTTCTTGTGAACAAAAAAGTTATTTAAATTCAGGATTTACAGTTCTACATTCCTACGTTATCGCATTCCTGAGGATTTTCGCGTGTGCAATATACGAATACACGTAATTGTGCGGAAAATCCCGCGCGAGAAATTTTCTTGCTTGAGAACGTCCGTATGGTTGCAGCACGAACTTGGCGGGCTCGACTGGGTCGGTACTACCCTCTCACAGAATGACACAGTGTTCAATTTGATGTCATTCGTGGGTGAGTGCCATACGATGCAGAAGCATTTCAATAACCCGTTATAGTGTGGGTCATCATCATCATCAGCCTATCGCAGTCCACTGCTGGACATAGGCCTCTCCAATTTCACGCCACTTAGTTTCAATTATAGTGTGGGTCACCACGCTGCATTGTTGCATTGTCTGAATTTACAATGAGTATTGTGACCACTACTCTGCGATTCTGCCTAATGCTTTCCATAAGGTAGAATAACCACTTTGACAGACCCTTTATCTAGATAAAATCACAAGAGTATCATCTGGATTGTATCTTGAATAATCGTTTCTTAGACCTTTTCTTAGAGACAACTGTGGAACTAAGCATGGCTTTTAATAAATATATTTTTTTATATTTTTTTTTGGCTTTTAATAACTTCTCTATGTAATCACCGTCTTCTCAGCCATAGGATGGCTTCTGATGGTCATATGCCACTTAATGATTTCAAAGAACAATAATTAGAGGTGACCAAATCCAAAGTGCTTACTGTAACAGGTTTAACATAGATGAACATAATTATTATTACTCTTTTTAGTTTTCTTTTCTTTATTGAACGAAAAATATACCTACGTAATTACTATCACTCGTTTAACTCATAGATCTTATTAGTATTCACATTTTCACACAAAAGTGATTATACTTTATGTTTGATATTTTCATAAATGACAAAACACATTTTATCTGCAATTTCTCATAATAACATACAGAAGAAAAAATAAAAACAGTCATTCTTTTTGGACATTTATTACCGTAAGTATGGGTACATTTTTTAACCATCCAATCTACCCTTTCTGCCATTACCCCGCATAATACTGTCATTACGTTTATATCGTAATAAATATTAATCAAAAGTATTACAGAGGCTGTTGTGCTCCTTTTAACTAAAATTGAAATTCTTGCAAGTTGCACTGAATTGAATTTGATGACTTTATTGAAAAGTGCAGACTGGCGACTTTTGGTTGACATGTAAACTTCAAAGGGTCACTAACTGGTCTTTCGAGCCGGGCTATATAGTATGGCATTTGGTAGTTAGTGACATAGCAATAGTGGATTCAATCTGTACCTTTTCCAAAGTAGTACCAAGTAATCACAATTTGTAAAAAAAATATTATTGGAGGGGATGTCCAGAATTTCCACTTTAACTGTAACTGTAATTTTTGATCTATTTTCATACAATTCTTTTTTTAGTAGTCAAGTAATCAACTGAATGATAAAAAATATTTTTAGATATATCAGAAATAAATATTATCAAAAAACTATCATGAATTGAATCCATTTATATAAACCGATTGTTCTAATTTACAAAACCAGAAACAATTTTTTTTACGTGCTTTGACTGTTATTTCTTTGAGGAGTAGGCAGAGAATTGATGTTCAGTTACTTCTAATAAAGTAATTAAGAAGACGGCCTTAAACCCATATGCCTAATTGTTATAGGTCTAGCAGAATAATAAAATAAAGAGAATCTTAATGACTGACCTTAAGTGAAGTGAGACTCTTGATAAACGTTGTGATAATCTTCATTTAACCCTATAACTTTCAGTGAACTATATTCACTACAATTTGAACTTAGGTGTCAATTAGAATTACGCGTTAGAGCTTTAACGGTAAAAGTACACACAGAACATTGGGCTGGTTTTGATTAAGAATGCCAAATGTCATCACGTCTATTCATCCCGTGGGTTTTTTAAGAGCTGACTAAGCAAGCTACACCGAACAGTAGCACTGCAAAGAGAAGGAAAGCTTAAAACTGTGGCGACTTCCACATACAGTGGTAACGAAAACACATGATAGCGCCATCTTCCCGAAATACATCGAACTATGGAGTTACGAATCATCAATTGCGCAATAAAAGTTCTCGCACCGATTGGCATATATAAAACATCCCAATGTCAACCGTTGGGCAGTGGCCCGCCAGGCATGATCACCTCGTCTGGTCGGAGGGTCCCTTTGTGTTGGAGGGACATGCGACCCGTCCCTCCACAAAATATACCCTTTTTTACGTGTGGAAACCCCCTCGGGCCTTCACCCCACCGGGGTTTTCGGCGGGGCGGTGTGTCGGAATCGAACCGACTAAAACCACATGGTGTGCCACTCTGCGCCTGAGACGGGAGGGATCCGGGAACCGCTTTCTTACGCCATTCGGCCACAAAATATACTCTATACTAACCCGTCTAGCAAGTGTGGTATAGTACGCCAAAATCTCCGTTTTAACAAGATGCCTAGCAGGGGACTGTTAAAGGCTGCTATTGGATTTTTGAAATTCTAAGCCAATGTATTAACGTTTATTTGACTACAATGAAATGGTTTGCATTTCTTCTTATCTATTTCTTTTCAGTTGAATACTTCTTTTGAGTTACTTTGAAGTAGAAATATTGCTTTGAAATTCACAACAAATAAAGACACAACTGATAATGTAGTATCTGATGGAGTTAGATCGCAAATTAACAAAGATCAAATATTAATGAAATATGATTTCAGATTTCAATAACTAATACTCTAATGAGACATACATAGATCATTGATTTATTTAAATAGACTATCAAAACTGTAAATAAATCCAGCAGTTGGCCGGTAAGTTATGCACCGTAGTCACCATCACATTTAACGTTTTTTTTAGATGTTCTGTTGACAGATATACAATGATTATTTTCGTAAGTAATTCTTTTACAGATTTTTTCACACGTCGGACTATAAAGCCTAAAGACGCCGTTAGGTATTTCCTTTCACTAACGCTCAGAAACAATTCCGAAACGAACCATAGTCATGCGTTGCTCCAATTAGACCCTATTAATTATCTAGGCATATTTATCATTGTACAATACCTATAGGTTATGAAAGTACTCAACAACGTACAAATATATGGGTTACAAACAATGGAAAAAACATTTTGATGACAAACGTGGCTGCCGATATAAACCACAAAAATAATACATTTACAAATAATATTACGACATAAATTCTGCGGTTTTATGCAAAACAACAACACGTTCATTCATACATGCATAAGCATTATCATCATCAATAATGAGTACCTATAAATAGTCATGTTATACCAATACTATAAAGTTGAAGAGATTATTTTCTTTTCACCCGACTGCGAAAGAAGGAGGGTTATGTTTTTCGAGTGTATGAATTATGTATGTATATTTCTTAGCCACACCCTAGATAGAGCCTTTGTCATATGTTTATGTGACTGGTATCAATGGATGCGTCTTACTCGTGAGAGTGATAGTGGGTACATCAAAATTTAAAAAAACAAAACAAAAAAATATACGCAGTCGAGTGTTTTTTTTTAAACAATTCGTTACTTGTTTGTTTTGTTAAACGCGCTCATCTCAAGAACTACTTGGTCGAATTAGGACATTAGATTAGTTTTAGGTACTACAATTATCCATAAAGATATAGAAGCATAAAAAATGTAGATAACTTATTCCTTTTGAAAGACTAAATCGCGTGGATCAGTTACAGTAACCTAATAGGTTTTGATATTAAATATTCAAAACTCTGAAACGTTTATAGTCATCAATGTGTAACTAAAATAATAATTTATTAATAATAATCACCTACTCTAAAATTATAAAAAAGGGAATGTTGTAGGCTTTTCTTACCAGTAGTTATTCTACCATGAAGTCACCAAGGGCACCTTTCTGCGGTTTCATATTTACGACATTCTTGACTTCAAAGCTTGCAATGGTGACATATGATTCAGTGGTTAAAACCTCCTTTTTTAAGATAATTGAAATAAAAAATACTTACATACATATTGGGCAGAAAACATATTGGAATATTATTAAATGGAATATAACAAAACCTATATACGATTTATACACAATTAAATCACACTAGACAGTGTTCTAACTACGATCAGAGAGCCATGCTTCGGCACGAATGGGCCGGCTCGACCGGAGTCAAACCACGGCCTCGCGGAAAATGTGTGAAACAGCGCTTGTGCTGTTTTTCAACGAGTGAGTGAGGATACCGGAGGCCCATCCCCCCCCCCTTCCTGTGGATCACCGTATACGGTGTATACTTCTCCCCCAACCGGAGTTTGAGCTATTTCGAGGTCATCCTCAACAACCTGGAGACCTCGATGCGGCGGTTAGCGTCTGGGCACGTCCTCGCGCTGGGGAATTTCAAAGCAAAATCCATTGCGTGGGATTCCCCAGCGACGGACGCCAGGGACGAGTCCGTAGTGGAGTGGGCGGCCTCGGTGGGCCTCTGTTTCCTAAACAGAGGCTCCACCAACACGTGCGTGCGACAGCAGCGGGGGTCGATAGTGGACCTTTCGTTCGCTACCCCTGCTGTCACCGCACGAGTAAGGAAATGGTGTGTCCTGGATGTTCGGAGTATGGGTGTTCTTTGTGTCCGTTTCATTTATATTTGTAAAGTCCCCCGAGATACATGATGTATATGCCAAACGCAGGAGATGTCTTTTAATTTTTTTTTTTCACTGTAGTGTTGTATTTTAAGATTCATCGCTAATTTAGTCGCAAAGTCGCCAGACTGCAGTTTCAACACTGTCTCCTAAGAGTTAAATTATGCAAAGCCGGAAGGCGAATAAGTGCCGCTAGAGACGACAACTCAGAATGAACCCTGTCATGCATACCTCAGAGTGAATAATGTTTTTAAATTAATGTTTTTTTCCTTGTGTTTTTGACACCTAAGCTAAAGACTGTTAAAGGAAAATTACGAACCTTTTTCAACTAGAGTGTTCAGTTGTAATGGATTTTTATTGACTGTATATTTTAGTTGTATAATTTTTGAAGGCTTGAACCCTGTAGGCGTCTGTCGTCGTAATTAATTAACAGATTTATATTCATGAAGTTTTTAAATTTTTTATACACTCTGCCACAGAGCCTGAAAGAGCTACTTTTGCATATTTATATACATTTATTTTTACAAAAATTTATCTTCATAAAAATGTTAAAATGGCAAGCTTATTCTAGAATACATCTGCCTTATTGTAGTAAACTATTTAGACTGATTATGCTTAATGAGATTCATGTGCGACGGATTAGGAATAGAGAGTGTCGTCATCCCTATCCATCACGATGATTTTTTTTCTTGTGAAATAGCGAGCAAACTTGCACACATATCGCCTGATGGTAAGCGATTATCATCGCTCATGGGCACCTAGCAATACCAGAGGCGTCACAAGTCCATTACCGTTTAGGGAAATGGAGAGAGGAATAGGCCTTTTTTTTCGCCCCACCGGGGTTACGGCGGGGCGGTGTGTCGGAATCAAACCGACTAAAACCACACGGTGTGCCACTATGCGCCTGAGGCGGGAGGGATCCGGGACGCGCTTTCTTACGCCATCCGGACCAGAGAGGAATAGGCCTCCGGTATCCTCATTAACTCGCTAAAACATAGCGCAAGCGCTGTTTCATACCGTGTTAAAGTGTGTGTGAGGGGAGTCTGTGGTATCACACCGGTCGAGCTGAGCCCATTCGTGCCAAAGATTGGCTCTCCCACAGTAGATTAGGTACACACCTGTAAAAAGAAAAAAAAACCTTCAAACAAATCCTGCACCACCCCGTCTGGCCGGAGTGGCATAGTAGGCGAAAACCAGCTTTCTAATGATAGTCTTAAATTCTTCAGTGGATTATTAAAGATAATAATGAGGATTTAGTCTATTAGAAAACAAGAAAAATAGCTCCTTTCAACAGTCAGTGGCAGTTTTCTATCAAGTATTGATTTTCAGTACACGGTAATATTAGAATCGCAAGTCATCAAAACATTTTGTTATCAACTTTAACGATGTTATTGTAAACGAAGGCTCGATCACGCTTATACCAGTTTAGTCATAGATAAAGTAGGTTGCATTACAGAGGACTATTTATGGCAAGCACATAGTCACGATCGAGAAGGACAAATTGTTGAGTAATTTGTTTTATTTATGTTTGTCGTCGTTAGAATCTCAAGGTATTGTGTTCTAGGTAAATATAGCTCAGTTAATCAAACTACTATAGATGTTTCTTTAAATAAAATTACATTTATGAAATTAAGGTATCAGATGCGTTTCTTTGAAAGGTCCTACAACTAACGGTAAAAGAGAGTTGCAGTAATTGACATTGAATAGCAAAGGATAAATTATCATTTTATACAAATATATAAAATCTTTAAAGCTATGCTTATTGAAATGTAAATTATATGTGTTCCGTATTACATAATTCTAACTGAGCCAACTTATGAAATAAAAGGAATTCACATGTTGATTCACACAGGGTTTCTTATCGACTGTCTTAAACTGCGATCGCCAAGGTCTCTTCACAAGTATATCAGTTAGCACTTAAACTTAATCTTAAAATAAGGGAGAAAAAGGTTAAGCGCTGTGTCACTACAAAAACCATTATTATTATCCAGAATCATTGAAATGTATAGTAAACTCGAAGAATAAATTCTAATGCTTACGAGGCGGTAACAAGACTAACATACATTTATCATACAAATAATACTTCAGAAATTTTAATAAGTCATTTTTGACCAAACGTCAAACTGAAAAAGAGATACCTTTATATTTCTCTTAAAATAAGTCTCTAAAATATATTGTATCAAAGAAACTGCACTTTAACGACTGCAGATCTGACAAGCCGCTGCTTGATGACCATAAACTTTCCATTTATGAAGCTTTTATTATAATGTGCTTTCATTCGTCGATCGAATTGTAAAATTGAAACAATTTTATCACGCACTCAACTTGAATAAACAAACGATTTATCTACAACCATTTTTCCTAATGAAACGTAAAGAAATTAAGATTAATTTGCGCTTCGTACTGTCGAGGTCTTGGATAATAGAAGGTACTAATGATCTGCCCAAATTGTGTTGATACGACATTTTGCAGTTATAATGGCTTCATTTAGTTTTTATTGCTGTCATTACCTTCAATCTTATTGCAACAAGCCTTATGGAACAGTGCTAAGTTACACTGAGAATTTAAAAATGTTGGGGAAATGCGAAATGTGACCCAAAACGGTGTGAAAACTATACGTTATTAATTTTATTATAAACTAGCTTTTGCAAATTTAACTAAGGCACTAAGTGAAATTTATTAATGTTAAATTGAAGCTGCAATCATAGATTGACACAAACAGACGCCACAGCATGTGCTGGATTCTCAAGATAAATTATATGAAAACATCAAAATGTACTGCCTGTTTGTGTTGATCTATAACTTCCAGTTTCCAAAATGCGTAGAGCCTTATGAGAAGAATACTGACAAACAAACTCATGGCTATTCTTTTTAAAATTGAGATATTCAGGTAGATTTGTGTTAGTAGGCCTGCGGCTATGC
The DNA here is from genome assembly GCA_003709505.1 of Hyphantria cunea. Lineage (NCBI taxonomy): Eukaryota > Metazoa > Arthropoda > Insecta > Lepidoptera > Erebidae > Hyphantria > Hyphantria cunea. The sequence goes on from PKRV01000430.1 coordinate 319,435, forward strand.
TCGCGTACGGGTCGGTTATCGCAGTGATTCTTTAACAGACATAACTTTTATTTATGAACCGATTGTAATGAAACAAACCTACATCCTACATGGAACAACACTTTGTGTGATCCATAAATTGTTGTTTTAAGTCTGGGTGTACTTTGTGTCCGTTTCATGTATGTTTGTAAAGATCCCCGTGGCACAGGAATGTATATTACTAAGGCGGGAGTCGTCTCTAAAAAAAACTGAATTTTAGGTAGAGTAAACCGCAATGCATTAGTGAAACCAGCATTCAAATAGGTTAATCCGTTTCTGAGATTAGCGTGTACAAACATACAGGCAAACAGACAAAAATTCTAAGTATCACTGTTTTGGGTTATTGCGTACATGAAACCCGCATAACGGATTTTTTTTCATATATCTTCCATATTTAAACAGCGATTAGATATGATTTTATTATATGTATTGATTTTATTATATATATGCCTCGGTGGCGCAGTTGTAACTTGTGCGACTGCTGCTTGAGGTCTCGAGTTCGATTCCCGGGTCGGATCAAATGTTTATATGATCTGCAAATATTTCTTTCGTAGTTTGGGTGTTTTCTATGTATAATATGTAAGTATTTAAAAAAAAAAGTATATATGTATTTATATCAGTTGTCTAGTACCTATAACACAAGCTCTGTTTAGCTTGAGACTAGTTAGCGTTGTGTGTGAGATGTCCGAAATACTTATTTAGTTAGTTTAGTAAACTAAACAAGCATTAAGAAGTCCGCTATCTTTTCTAGTTTGTATAAAATTGCGACTGACTGATTCATCGACGCAGAACGTCGACCTAAAGCTCAGAAGTTAAAGCTGAAAATTTGACAGCTGATACAGACCTGACTACGGTGAAACCAAAAATTATGGTAATAGTAAAGCACTCTATGTATATTTCACCGTAACGCCTAAAACACTTTAATCGAATCAATCAGGAAGTGAGTAGATAATATCGGCCTGTTTGACAATTACAAATTTTTCAACATATTAATTACACTAGTTAAAAATAAACTTGTTTATAAATAATACACATTCATAGTATTTAATTAAAGAGAAAAAACAGTACGAGGTGCGGGGTCGTACCGCGTAATTTTGGCAAATAAATATGGCAAAAATCAAAATACATATTCCATGAAATAAATCAGAAATGTATTGCTTATAACAAATTCGTATGTAAGTGCTTTATTTCATTCTCCTTAACATTTAATTGTATTACGAATTTGTGAATTTCGGAGTTTGTACCGCAGAAAGGTAAAATTGAAAATGTCTATGTACAGCCCTTTGATACGGAACTCTTTGTGAAAGTACTCGGGTTGGGACCAAATCACATTGTGACCTACCTTTGACTTTTGAGAATGCAAATAAAGACGGGACATGAATGGCTTTTGACAAAAATAGTTTTCCGTTAAGATATATTGATATTTCGAAGTGGAAAGTTCCTACATATGTTTTCATATTTGTTGAAGAAAAAGGGTGTCTACACATCAAGACCTTCGATCCGATAGCACGAACCAGGAAGACCGCACGGGCACAAGCCAGCGCCGACAAGCTTGTTCTGAAATGGTGCCTATTATACAAAGCTGATGAGTTGTTATAGGGTTAACTTGATTTGTTTCTTCTCTTTTTTTTATGGTATATGTAGCAAACTAGCAGACGTATGGCGTGATGGTAAGCGATTACCGCCGCCCATAGACACCCGTAACACCAAAGGCGTCACAAGTGCGTTGCCGGCCTTGGGGGATGGGGAGGCGGATAAAGGGGAAGCTCTTTACTGCTAGCCTACGTATTTGCTCTTCTTGTAAGTTCTTACGTTACCCACGGGGTGAATAGAATTGTTGCTCTTTTCCGTATTTTTAAACCGACACCACACGGACGCTCATCAATATTATTGAGTAAATTATATGAAGTATGCTTTCGGTTGCTTCTTTCCATTTAATAAAGAAACCTCGCTTACGTAAAGAATAGACAATACAAAATAATAACACAATAGCCACGATTCCGTATTTGAACTCTGGACCTTTTGCTTATCAGCTAACAAGTAGGCCGCTAAGCTATTGTTCCGGATCGGTGTATTGTGAATCAATGAAGAATATAAGACAATAGAAAAGATTCTATAGTTGGAGTGATTATCAAAGTAAATATAGTAATAAATGTGGGCCTATTAGAACAAAACAAACCAGGACCTATCCCCTAGCCAAGTTATATTCTACAAACGTAAACGAAAACAGAAAACTAACAAATGTATAGAAATTACGGCTATCAGTGCTAAGTCTCGTGGTCATAACAAAATATTAGCCAATAAAAGAACAGAATGGAAGTTCAAGCGATTGTAGAAATCTTATAGAGAATGCTAGCAGATAGATATTTTAATGTAAAAATTGATAGGTGATATTGAAATATAGAGTTCCGAGTAATACAAATCACTGGCATTTGATAAAAGTTTGAAGGAGAAAAATGTCGATATGACAAGCCTACTTTTAATATTTTATGGATTTGGTGTAAATCAACAACATCCGAAAAATATACGCTTTGATGCTGTGATGGACGGGATCTTTGTTGACTTCCTACGAAACTCATTTTTCAAACATTTTAAAATGAAAATAAAAATTATTGGGAAATGTTATTTTAGGTTGTTATAAAAGTTTTACTCACGGAACATAATCCAGACTAATACTATAAATTCTATACTTTTTAGGGGTAGTAGAGTCACGCTTATTGTACGCACGCACGCACGAACGGGCCGGCTCGACCTGGCGGTACTACCCTCGCATAGAACATCAACGTAAAATGACAGCATTTCTGCTGTCGTGTTTCGTTGACAAGTTCGAGACCGAAGGCCCAATGATGCAGAAGCTTCACTAGGCCGCCATGCTGCAGTGTTGCTTTCGCATTGAGTATGGCGATCACCACTCTTGGATTTTGCTTATGCTTATAAAAAAAGCTAGTAACTCTTGTCTTTCTCTTACGTTTTCAGAGTAAAACCGCTGGATCGATTTGGATTCATTTTGGTATAAAGTTAGATTAAACCCTGGAGACATAGGCTTAATTCTTGTCTTGATAACCGACATTTGAGCGCGGTTCCACCACTCACAAAAGTTAGTAACTTCACATAACAACTTTGGACTAAATCATGTTAAAAGGATGCAAGAAGCCAATGATGACGCCGATACTGATTACATACTAGCTGACGTAGGCAACTTCGTCTGTGTGCTTTTCTATCATGCTCGGCTCCTATTAGCCTAAGGGCGATGTTAACTATCCTATCTTATGCACCCCAGCAAAACACACATTTAAAAAAACATGTAAAAATCACATCAATTTAGACAGTTTCGAATGTCATGGGTGAGCAACAAAGTGTCTCGAGAATAATATTTAATAGGTTTTTTAAATATCTCTGATGGTTGTGCTCGTCATATATAATGGTATTACATACATAAATTAAAATCGGTTAAGAGCCCTAAGCGCGGGGGTAAAGTTGTTGAGGCCATCTGCGGCCAACAGCCATATATCATCTAAGAAAAGAAAAGCATTTTAAATTCATTCTGAATTTTGTCGTCCTCGAGAAAACCTATAATTTATTTACATTCGCCGAGTTTTATGATTTATTTAATAAATTCTACTTAGTGCCTTAACAAGAAGTCACTAGAAAATAAACAGATTTTAAACGATGTACATATTCACTTTCATTGACTTGCTTTCATACGTATAACTTTACTTTGCAAAACTCCCAAATAATCGATCTAACCCCTAAGATGTGCAGTTAATGATTTATGTAACAGACTTGCTAAATGGAGTCTACAAAATCATTTGCTTCCGCTTGCGACTAGGGCTGCACTTGTACAACCACTTCGTCCAATTCTCGACTACGCCGATGTCAGCTATCTGAACATCTTACTAAAGTACAACTTGATAACCTTGAACGACTACAAAATCTCTGTATACGATTCGTATTTGGCCTATGGTAATATGATCACTTCTTTGAATTCTGACAAATGCTCAAGTGGTTTCCGATTCGCTCTCGCCGGAATACTCATATCCTCATTTTTCTCTGCAAGATTTTGTTCAATCCCAGAGCCCCCTTCTACATCAAAGAACGATTCAAGTTTCTTAATGATAAAGATCAGGGAAGCGCAAATAATGAACATTATGCATCTTAATTAAGACGGTTAAGAACGAGCATCCCCCAAGGTATGCTGTGATTGTGTGGTTAAGGTGTATTGCACCGTCATCTACCACCGTCTCTCCAATACATTTTGATCCATCTGACTGTATAGTATAGTATGACTCGACTCTATCGAAATGACAGGAACGATAGCAATTCTAGGGGGATTCAAAATGAGGCAAAGCAATTTTGAATTTTGAGTTGTGTGTCCATGCCGCGGGAGTCAAGTGACTACAAGTGTGTAGGTAAACAAGATCAACCAATCGCCGTCCACTGCTGAACGAAGGTCTCTCTCAAGGAGTAAGGTAAACCGCGTCCATCGCTGCCAACCACTTTCTTCAAATCTTCAGAACAATAACGTTTGACTAATAGCGGTCTCCACTCCAGCAGGTAATAAAAAAGTATAGATATATATTGGTAACTGTAATTTTTACAGTGTACACACAACATAAGCTTAACAAAAGAACAACGCGTCACCACAAACCAATTAGCGCCTCTTGTGACGCAACTACCCGTAAAACCTTCATTTATATGATAAATGAGAACTTGTGTTTGTTCGTAACTTTCACGCTTAAACTCCCACACCCGGGGGTAATGATTGCAAATGGGTGTTAGGTATTTTTGTAACCTTACCTACCTTTATTAGAGGGGTTTGTTTGTTTTAAGAAAGGGCTAATGTGTATGACATAGATACAGAATCCAGGTAGCATCTGTGACGTCTTGAACTTTTACGCAAGTTTTCAGCATTTAGCTATAGCTTTAACTAAGAATTCCGTTGGCCTAAGGCTTATATAACGGTTGTAATTTCGTTATATATGTTCTTCATCTGTCCATCTGCGGTTCACATCGCCAATATATAAATATGTTGATAGCAAAGGTAGTATTTAAGTTGTTTTACTTACGATCAATTCTCCAAACCACTTTTTAATATCGACAAATCAAAGTGTGTGAAGAATGAACAGTTTTGAAAAACCCAAAATCGATCAAAGAGGCGTGCAATGGGAGAGGCCTATGATCAGCAGTGGACTGTTATAGGCTGATGATGATCGTAAACGGCTAATAAAATGCACGATATCTCTTCTAAACGTGAAATCGAACATTATTATTTAATTCCTAACTCATTTCATTCTCACTTATTTCAATAAGTTTTAAATTGTCATCTAGTACATTCATAATTAAAATTTGAGATTATTATGTAATTTTTTGTGCCCTCAGCCTTAGTAACACAAATTGACTGGTTTGAAAGTATGACCATTTTGTAATGCATTGATACGGTTACCTTTAAAAATCTATAAAATGGGAGTCTGCATTCTTACCTGAAACAAAATACAACTATTATTGTTTATTTGACATCTAAGTACTTAAGAAGCAGACACGACGAATGCAGGATAGATATTTGATATTTTAGATATATATGAATAAAACCGCAACTTTTATCTCCCAAATTGTGTTATATGGTAGATAACTACCTGAAACTAGTGAAAATCGCTCTAAGTATTAGATAAGCAGTTCTTTAATTAATTCGAGAAATGTATATGGAAAATAGAAATAGAAATATACATTTTCTGTAAACATTAGTCTAGAAAATAAAAATACGCAATTAACTAGGTATGGATTTTAAGTTCTGAGCATTCTCAAATTAGTTGTGTTTTTTTTACATACGACCTATATAACTTTTTTTTATAATTGTCATGTCGCAGCGTGTAGAGAACGAACAGCTGGCTAAATTATAAAGTACCTAGTCATGCTCTTAAACGGCAAATCGAGCAACTTGATAGAACTAAATTTGAAAGGTATGACGATGCCGTTATTCAAGCGAAGAAATGTTTGAAGATGAAAAGAAATGTAATATTTACATGAACAAGTCTATTACAAACTATATAGATTTTTTGCAGGATATTGAGTCACTCAAGCATAAAGGTTATTGTGGTCATTCAAATGCTTACTAGTAAAAAAAATTGAAGTAGCTTAGTTTTTAAATATAACAAGCTCAAAAAAACAATTAACAGTTGCAGTAACAACCTTCAAAATTGCAAGAAGTTAAGGTACTTTTTTTATTATTGGAAAGGGGATCAAACGAGCAGACGTATCGCCTGATGGTAAGCGTCCAACGCCCATGGACATCCGCAACAATACAAGTACTTCCAAGGTTACAAGTGCGTTCCCGTACTTTGGGTGATGAGGATAGGGATAGGAACCTCCGGTATCCTCACTCACTCGGTAAAACACAACGCAAACGCTGTTTCACTCCGGTTTTCTGTGAGGCAGTGGTATCCAGATACTCCAAACGAACCTGCCCAGTCATTCTGAAGCGTGGCTCTCCCACGGTGAAAACCGTATTCCTTAAGCTACGACTTTACACTGCCCCCGTCGATGGCCAGTTCGGTCGGATACGACGGGGGCAGAGAGGTCGACATTCCGCCCGTCAGGGAATCGGAGGTAGGGGCGGCTGTTGTTCGGATCCGATCCAAGAACACCGCCCCCGGGCCGGACGGGGTACCAGCCCGAGTGATGGCCCGAGCCCTCGACCACATGTCGGACCGCCTCAGGGAGGTTTTGGACGCTAGTTTGGCGTCCGGACGCTTCCCTGAGTGCTGGAAGAGCGGGAAGCTGGTCCTGTTGAGGAAGCCGGGACGGCCTGCCGATTCGGTCGCGGCCTACAGGCCCATCGTGTTGCTGGACGAGGCGGGCAAGTTGTTCGAGAGGGTGCTCTCTGCCCGCATCGTCCGGCACCTCAGCGAGGTGGGCCCAGACCTGTCGGACGCTCAATTCGGGTTCCGAGAGGGGCGTTCGACGGTCGATGCCGTGATGCGCCTGTGGGCCGTGACCGAGGAGGCGGTGAGCTGTGGCGGCGTGGTGTTGGCGGT
>PKRV01000430.1:326552-370865 GCA_003709505.1 Hyphantria cunea
GAAAAAAAAAAACGGTTTTCGTTTTTAATAATAACATACACGCATACTTAGTATCTCTTAGTAGTTATCTCAAATTAATGTACTTATTCATCATTTACTGTTCGTGTCACTAATGTTAGGTTATTAGTTCGATTAGTTAATATTGTATACATGATTAATCAAAACAATTCTCTTAAACTGTCAAGTTCTGTAAGTCAATAATATAATATTATATAGATGATTTAATAGAATAATTCCCATAATCTCACATAGGTTGTTTGTTACACGACTTGTCCAAGAGCGGAGCTTAAGATTGTTCTCAAAAGAGAGAGCCTCACGAACCCGTAGGATTGGCATGCATTCGTCTCTTCCTTTTGAGCAGAGTAACAAGTACCCAAGTAGTGATACGACAAAGATTGTAAATATTGATTGTTTTGAAAGTGTGTGCTAAAAGGTGGTATAGGTAATGGGTAATGCAAGCATGTATCCTGACTGTACTCTACTGTACTACAAGTAGTACATAGTTTTGTATTGTATTATTCGACGACAAGGTAGACGTAGCGAGAGTAGAGTGTGCGACTTTTGTTTGTTATTTAGAAACGTTACATATAATATGATACATATTTATGTGTATATAACATGAAAATATTTGTGGCCCTGAAAAGGGCCTTTTGCTTTACTTTCGAGGAGGAGAGTCTCCCGCGCGCGCACACAAACCGAAGTAGGTGTGTAACAAACGCACTGCGGCGTCGGTAGCGATGGTGAATTGGATATCTGGCGGTGGATGTGGGGTAGGCGGTTGGCTGCCTCACGCCTCACTTGGAGCTCGTATACTTGGTGACTGCTTTGGTGCCTTCGCTGACAGCGTGCTTTGCGAGCTCGCCTGGCAACAGAAGCCTCACGGAGGTCTGCACCTCCCTCGATGTGATCGTGGACCTCTTGTTATAATGGGCGAGACGCGACGCTTCGGCGGCTATACGTTCGAAAATGTCGTTAACGAACGAGTTCATGATAGACATCGCCTTACTTGAGATACCGGTGTCGGGGTGGACCTGTTTCAGTACCTTGTAGATATAGATGGCGTAGCTCTCCTTCCTCTTGTGTTTCTTCTTCTTCTTATCGGTCTTGGAGATGTTCTTTTGGGCCTTGCCAGATTTCTTGGCGGCCTTACCGCTCGTCTTGGGTGGCATTGTGTAGAGTATAATCAAATAGATAGATAGATGGATAGATGGGTTGGATGGTCGAAATGCGACGATGGACCGACCGTTACACTCCGGCGTTCCGATACACAGTGACACGAGTGCTCATAGCGAACGATCATATATATCGAGTCGAGTACGTCGCACCCCGGATCGGACTAAACGAGCTCTACGGGCCGTAACGACCAATGCTGCGACGAGCGAGACAGACGAATGAAAAATGAACGAGACAGCGAGAGGGAGCAGATGTTTTACAAAAAAAAAAAAAAAAAAAAAAAAACGACTTTACTTTACACTACTAAAATTCATCATCTTCATCAACAACGGCTATTAATAGTTAACTGCAAGTCATAAGTCTCTTCTTTAAAAGGAGGTTTTAGCGTATTACACCACGCCAGATGGACAAGGAAAAGAAACGTGGGCAGGCCACAAAAACTGGATGAAAATAGCGCAGAACCGAGAAAACTGGAAGAAATAACACAAAATAAAATACTAAACATTAAATTGATGGGAAATATAAAGGTTTTATTATTATTACTACACGCCAGCTAGACAGGTTGGTATAGATTTTTTTCGAGATTTTCTTCTTTTTGCGGTCATGTTTGCTTTTAATTTGTGTTCTTAGTTGCCTCTTACGACACCCATGGAATGTTGGTGGTGATACTATGAGTTCTTAATTCGTCACCACACGGATAATAAGCCATACTTACTACGAATATCTACCTAGTTTGTTATCAACCTGTTACACATAGGAACATTCTAAGAATGGTTTCTTAGAATGTAAAACCAGCCTATTCTATTACCAACCGCAAGCATGTTTCTAATAAAACTCTACAAATGTCTAATATAGACAATTTTCCTTGAGTAGCGTAGCGCAGTACTATAAAACTCTTATGGCTAATGTGTGTAACGGCCTTAATATTGCCATGGAACATAAAACTCTATTAAATAACCTTTATTTTCCTCCTCAACGCTAGATTAATCTACCCATGAGATGTCAACCTGATGTGGGTTTGTACAAGATCTTACAACACACGTGTCATAATTCCTAGTGGGAAATAAAAGTAAGATTTGGTTTAATTTGAATATGTTTTTGTTAATTCGAAATTTACCGTTATTTAAAAATTCCGTGGGAGAGCCACGCTTCGAGGAGTTATACAAAGGCCTCACAGAAAACCGGTGTGAAACAGCACTTGCGCTTTGTTTCACCGAGTGAGTGATGGTACAGAAGGCCCATAACCCAACCTCTCCCTCCGTCCCCCAAAGACCAGCAACGGACTTGTGACGCCTCTGGTGTTACAGGTATTCATGTGCGGCCGTAAACGCTTACCATCAGGCGATACTTCTGCTGGTTTGCCCCTAATTCAATAATAATAAAAAAATGATAATAACATTTTGTACTGTATCTAAAATTATGTACTTAAACGTGTGTATATATATTATAGATGCTCGTCTCTCGTCGAAATTAGTCACTTCGGCAGATTCCTGTCGGGAGTAGCGGAAAAATACAATTGCAATCCTCTAAAAAAAATGTAGTAATTTAACTAAAGAAGAACAATCATCAATGACGATTAAGAATAAAAAGAATCAAAATAAAAAGTCCCTTAACTTTTAACTATTATCATATCATTTATCATCATATCATATCATTATTATCATTACAAATATCAACACAAAATGATCCTAAACATGAATAAGTTTACAATCGTACTACATCAAAAACGGAATACATCAGCGTGGAAATCGCAAGTGCTATCAATAAAATACACATAATAGGATACGGTGGACCAACCCTCATAGGGATTCTATCTCACAAAGGAACTATAAAGGGCGTTCGATACGCATCTATAGAGACCTCAGCGGTGAGACATGGTGGTAAGAGGAGCGACAAGCGGATTGGAATAGTATTACAATATACGTGTATTGGTGTAATAAGAACACAGAGTTACGTCCTCTATGCATCAATGGGGTTTAAGAGCCGACTAAAGGAGCAATATACGCAGGGCAATAGCACTGCAAAGAGAAGGACCTGACACAAGCCCTTTACCAACCCGTCTAGACAGGCAGTATGTATAGTACACTTTTTTTTAACGAGGGGAAATCCTCATGGATGTCCTCCGCCCTGGGGAGAGGGCGAAGGAGTCTGACAGACTTTTACTGACTAAAATACCCCGATGTTCCGTCTCTCACCTACGCCAGGGATCACGGGAACTTAAAAGGCATCCGCAATCCCCGACTGGTGCCGAGTCGCTATCTATAGCACACTACGCCAAAACATCTGAAATGACAAACTGACTGCCTCGGTGGCGCAGCGGTAGCGTAAGCGACTGCTGTGCTTGAGGTCTCGGGTTCGATTCCCGGATCGGACCATATGTTTGTATGATCGGCAAATATTTGTTTTGGAGTTTGGGTGTTTTCTATGTATAATGAGTATGTATTAAAAAAAGGATTTATGTATTTATATCAGTTGTCTAGTACCCACATACCAGCTCTGCTTAGTTTGGGACTAGATGGCGTTGTGTGTTAATTGTCCGAAATATTTATTTATCTATTTTAAGGCGAAGCCTATATCTAGCAGTAGACAATCAAAGGTTGTTGCTAACGTGTTACAAACTTTATAATAACTAATGAGAACACAATAAGAACTTGACACATTTTACACAGGACTGTCTGATTACAAATTTAGTTAAGCCTTTCGTTACGTGTAGAAACACTCTCCTATTCATGCCAGGGACGATTGCGATAGAGCGAAGTTTCTGAGTCAACTGACTAAAACTACTCTGTGTCTGCCGTAGGAGGAATCCAGAAACAGCTGTTGTTAAGACATACAGACCCTACTTGCTCTACACAACACACACTACGTACACTTGCTCGCTTAAATTCGAGTGAGTGAGTAAATTCCGTATCACCACAATAAAATTAAGATAAATCCCTTCCTTAAAAATGCTTCGAGGTATTTATATTAAAACGCGTGGAAAATATACATATGTACATACATAGATACAATAAAAAAATATATAGGTATCATTTTGTGGTATAATAATAACCAGTTCAAAATGGACGAAATAATTATTAATGTAAAATAATTTATGTAGCGTAACTGCCGTCAATACTTTTAAATCAACGAGTATATTGGTGTAACAAACAATTGGTTTATGTATGAGAAAGTTAATTAAACAAATAACAGTTTTATAGAATTGAGTAGACTTTGTTTGAAATTACAGTTAAGTAAACCTTATATTCCAAATGTTTAATGCTTTTTTTTACATATTTGAGCCTGCCAAAGGGACTCTACTCTACCTGATAGAAAGCATAAGCAGAATCGAAGAGTGGTGGTCACCATACTCATTGAGAACGCAGACAATGCAGCATGGTGACCCACACTATGTTTGTTACCTTTACTTCATCATGTAAATTTAATATAATTTAAATACCTTAAGATCTGTCTCTCTATTAATTCTTGCAAAGCCAGAATAGGTGTCATTATATTTCTTATGGTAAAATAACTAGATAATGAAAACTGATTTAATTTATTTTCCAGCAACAGTCGCCTACAGATACAAGTGAGACGCCACTCATGGCTTGAAATGACGACGAACTGTATAATAAATCCACTAAAACCGTAGTTACATACATAAATGTACATTTTTCTGTAAAACCCCGAACTTACGTGAAACCGAAGATTTTCCAGTCAAACCTGACCTTTACAAATGAAGGAAAGTAAAAGTTCGAAGTAAAAGATTAGTATAGAGTGGTTCAGACTTTTAAAATTAGGCGAATTTTAGGTTTTACTATTAAATTTTAAGATTGATTGTGTTTCGGGGTTTGTCTAACATATACACTAAATTTCGTATAGTCTTAGAGGCAGGGGGATTGGTACTCACTTACTCAATTCACGAACTGCCTATTGCTTCAATTCACGTAATAAGGGTAAGACTATTGCCGGGTACTTTACCAAAGATAAGATTAGAATAGGTATATTTTCTCCCCGCTCAGTCTATCAACGTGCTATCTCTCCCACACGAACCATTTACTAAGGAGAGAACGAATGCAATGATTATTACGTGCGATGGAACTGATGAAAGAGTTCCACACAACATAAGAATGCTAATGTTTAGGGATAGCGGGTACGATGCCGGGCACGGATTATGCGTCGATAGTACTGGAATTTGTTTGAATCTACTTTCGTTTATACGGTAAGAATTCTTGCAATATTTGATATTCATATTTGATTTCTTCTTCTTCTTGAGGTAAGAAACGTTTATTTTCTATGTAACTAAAACGAATGAAAATATGTACACATCGAGATGGCCTATGTCACCCGGAACTTTATTACGAATCTATTGACACCAATACATAAAAATCGGTTCCGTAGTTCAGGCACTAAGGTGAAAAATACAAACATACGTACATAGACTGACAAAACTTTTACTCTTCCTTCAAAACGTAGGACGTCCATAGACCAGGTGGAGTGATCATTTGTGCAAGACAGCTGGCAAGAGCTGGATGCAAAGAGCCGAGGATTGAACCAAGTGGCGTGCAATTGGAGAGGCCTATGTCCAGCAGTGGACCGCGATGATGATGATGATGATTACAGAAAAATACATATTGTTTACAGTATAATCTTTTCGGAATAATATGATATGTAGGCGCTCATAGCCCAGTTGCACTCGGTGATTAGAAACAATCATCGAGGGTAAGCAACGATGGCGCGGTCAGTACCTGGATGGGTGACCGTTGGTGGCATGTTACCATGAGCGTCTCCGTGATTCGGAGGTCACGTATCCAACGGCAAGATTACGTAGCCACAACGTATTCTTGCCAGTCCCCAACCCGCACTTGGCCAGCGTGGGGACGTATGGCCTTAACCCTCTCCTGAGAGGAGACCCGAGCCCAGCATTAGGACATTATGGGTTGTTGTTTGTTTGTTTTTTTGTAGAAATTTCGAGATAAATATGAGATATGTAGTCTTAAAAATTGCTATTGAGTACAAATAGGAAATTGCGACTCACCACCATTATAATAACAGTTTGTTTAAAAAAAAACTATTATTCGACTAAATGTCACAATTGCGTGACAATGGCGTATGACACTAGCAGCTAGTGTCAGTCACAATTCGGTTTACGTAAATGTCAATAACATGACACCCCTCTATGTGTTTCGTGTGGAGGTTTATTACAAAGAGCGGTCCATTTGCAAGTGGCTATCAGGAACTTCATCTTGGCCTTAATATCACTACGTCAGGTCATTCGTGAGTGTTAATAATAAATAAGGTTTACGATTGTGGCATTGATTTTTTCACTACCTATTCGGAATTAGTTAAGAGTGTCAAGACGAGTGGTTCATTCTGAACTTATACCTAAATGATTATTTTTGCACACATATACATATAAAAATCTAAAATAAGTTAACTAAACTACATAGAAATTAACGTCATACTTTATACGAAAATAAACTACGAAATTATGAAATTAATTGCACACCTCTTAAACATGAGATGAAAACGCTTTAAGTATATACTATTCATAACCGATAAGGTACGTTGAGAAGTTAACAAACATTAAAGTATTTTACTTAAACAATTTCTCTCATTGCAATATGGCGTATAAAAAGTATAGAACATAAGATCACCTTTTATAGAAAAGTAAATTAAAGTATTTCTTCTCCCCGACCAAGTTTAAAGATCACAAAACAGTCATGAGGGCTGCCAGCAGAATTAAAAACTCAAAATATAAAACAAACAGTTGTTTAGGCTCACCTGAACGTCTGCTTTTTAAATAAAATGCACGATATGCAGTAAAAAAATATGGCTCATGGAAAGTGTTCGGTGACGATGGTGCGAATTCCATGATTTTTGTTCTCCCAAAAAGTGCTCAACGCGCCTAAACAAGTTTTCACTTCAAAAACAACAAAATGCTTTGCGTATCTGATTAATGTCACTTCGGGGTTAAGGCCGCTAATTACGGTAGACACCATTTTCGTGGCGATTAAAAATGAAAAACAAACTTCTCAGTCCTCAGTACAGTTTTAATTAGAAAAGTTATGGGGAATGATGTTTTGTTTTAAAAGGACTTGATAATTACTCTGCTGTACGTTAGACAGTGCCTCGGAGAGCACGTTAAGCCGTCGGTCCCGGTTGCCATATGAACATCTATGACAATCTTTATTGGGAAGTCAGTGCCCTCAAATATATTGACAACTAAATTCAACCTTCGAATTCAGTTCACCCTCAAGGTTGCGGAGGACGGATGCCAGTCGCTCCGTGTAGAAACGTATATTCTAGGAAAAACCGGTTGCACTAGTAGCCAACCCCAAATCTTGGGCATAATAAAGGCTAAGAAGATGATGAGTATTTAATAACACTTAATATCTTCAAACATCACATACACGACGGTCTGATATCAAACTTGAGCTTGTACAAGCCCAAGTTACGACAATGTAGGCGAAAACTACCATTCCAAGGAGATCTATGTCCAGTAGTGGATTATTTAACGCTGATGATGAGAACATAAATTAATATTCGAGCTCTTTGTACAATTATTTATTACCTCTGGTTTGGTAGTCAGGACTAGTCCAGACCGCTATGGCAGCTAGCCAGTCAACACACTCGTAGTTAAACACTCACCTGATTTCAGTTACCTGTCGCTTTTATTTTTTATTTTCGTTTTCTATATGGGTCCCGAGAAAGAACCCTTATCGTTTCTTCAACCCTTATTCCACTCGACGTGAGTTGTCGCCGTTCTCGTCTCTGTGAGTTGTCTATAGACAGTTTTTTTTTAAATGTATTGCGAGTTTTAGAACTACTCTCGATTGAATGATCTTTCCCTCTTTTTTATTATCATCAAAAGCTTCAATAGTCCTCTGCTGGACATCGTCCTTTCCTGAGAAAGGAGGTTTTATCCTGCTATACCAACCTGGCCAGCTGGATCGGTACAGGGTTTCTTCCATGTTTTCCATCCCTTTGCTGTGCTGTCAGTTGCACTGCATAGTTTATTATCCTTTATTCGGCTCGTATGATGACATAGGGGTGGCGATACTTTATCAAGAAGGAATATAATGAGTAATAATTTAATATAGACGATTAATACAGCCTCATACTCTCCCGTAAATGAGCCACACTTCCCTGCTCAAAGATGCCCAAATCGATTTAGTCTCCGAAAGGTGTTCTTTATAAAAGGTTAGGAATTTTAAAGTGCTTCCAAATTTATATAGAGAGTTTCCATATTTCAAGGGAAATGAGACTTTATAAAATTGAGCGTATGGTATCGTTTACTTCGACAAGAATTTATTTACTTGTTATTAGGTTACATTTAATGGATACCAATTTTACAACCGTATATATATATATATATATATATATATATATATATATATATATATATATATATATTATACATGTTGTCTGATTCTCAGACCTTCCCGAAATGTAAATAAAATTGTATGAGAATCGGTCAAGCCGTTTCGGAGGAGTTTAACTACAAAAACCACGAAAATTTTATATTTTAGATATAATACATTAATATACTCCCCATCAGCGCACATGCATATATAATACACTCCCCTTACAAGCAAACTCGGTATTGAAATAAAACAATTTCAAACAAATAAAAATATTTTCATATAACTTTATATCGAGCAAGATATTACAAGGGATGGCACCCCAACTTTGCTTAGGACTTGAGTTATTGTGGACTACCCTATCTTACCCTAAGTGGGAGTTGCAAACGGAGGGAAGATTCAAATTTATCGGCGATGCATACGTATTTATGCGGCACTTAACTGTAGGTATTATGAGGAGGGAAAAACTTGTATAGGTGACAAAGTCATGATGAATGAGGGTGGATTTGATGGGGAATATTTCCCACAGAATTTCGAGTGGTTTGTTGAAATATTCTGTGCAATAAATACATTTTGTGGTGGATAATATTAGTGGTTGTCACTGGCTAATGATATTTAAATGTTATAAAAATAATAGTATACCCAAAGCATCTGTAAGATGAACTTTTAGTATTGAGGATAAAAGCTTATCTTAATAAGTAGCTGGACCGAGTGCTATGTTAGTTCGCAGCTAAAAATAATCTTCTTAAAGTTAGGAGCAACTAGACCCGAAACATATATTAGTGGAAGTATCAACTTAGACATAGGTTACAGTCGATGAAGTAAAATCCATTAATATTAAGAACTAATACTTAGATTTCAAAAATAAGTTTTTATAACATAAGGGAAAAAGAGAAAGCAAGTCCCCTCATGGTATCAAGAGTACCCACCTTCAGAATCAGGTGGAGGAAGGTATTAGTGCTCCACGAACCATAATCACACGATGAAAAGATTTGCTTATATATTGTTTTATACGAACCAGTTGGTCGAACAGTAAAGTGGAATAAAATGTGGTATGAATCGAACCCATGACCTTTAGCTCATCAGTCAGGATAACTAACCTCTAGACTAATAGATCAATGATTCAACTAGGTGCTATTCAATTTGTTCACTAAATAAAATATCTCAACCGAAGCAAATATTTCACAGAAATTTGAACAGTTATACAACAATCTACATAGATTTTTTCCTTGAATAGAGCAAACGAGCAGACGTATCGGCTGATGGTAAGCGATTGCCGCCGCCCACACCCACAACATCAGAGGTTTCACTAATGCGTTGCCGGCCTATTAGGAAGGAGTACGCTCTTTTCTTAAAGTTTTAAGGTCGTATAGGTTCGGGAATACTGTAAGCTACAGTTCATTCCACGGTTTTGAGCTCTGTCAATATAATCTCCCAAAATAATTGTAGATACAACTGAAGTCAATTCAATCTTCTGTAATGAAGGCAAATCACTTCCAAGTCCACATCCCCTTCTCAACCCTAACATCTCAGCTTCCGAGAGTAAACGAACACTATCGGTATCTTACCAAGTCCAGGAAATTGTACCAGTGATATCTGCACTTTTACTTCCAGCTGAGGGTAGGTTAAAATATAACTCTCCGTTGTTCTTTTAGCAAAAAATTGTAACGGTATTTTAATTCATACGCGGCTGTTTGTTTAGCAGCGTAACTACTAAATGCACCGTTTAAAACTTCCTATTATATTAATTTATTCATAAAATAGAAAAATTAACAAAATGTAATACAATGGTGGACCACAGGTAATGTGGAAATGAGTGATGAGGTGTACTGAACTTTGGTTAGGTAATTCAGTTTGAATTACCTAACCTAATACTACACTTAATATACAAGAATAATTTAAAAACATTCGGCATCCCTTAAAATCACCTAAAAATATCTACTCTGGAATAAAAACACATACCTACTTTTTTAAATAATGTTTTAAATTTGTAAACGCTTTAAAAACAAGATTAACATACCTAAATGCATCCAGAAACATATTCTATTTCGGTATTAATGGAATCTAAATACACGTTACAGGCATAATGTTCAAAACAATACAAGCCAATTCAGTAAGTAACTTACACATTCCTAGATTCCGCTTTTTACAGTTTTAAGAAGAATGTGTAATAATAAAACAAGATTTGCTGAAACCTCCTTATGAACACATGTAAGTTTGTTAGGGGTAATCTCTGGGTCTGCTAAACCGATTTAAAAATTCAATTCAACAATGGGTAGCCACACTATTTGCGATAGGCAATACATAAACCTGAAGAATATTATAACCGCGATATACGACATACACACAGGTGAAGCTGCGGGCAAAAGCTTTTCTTATTTACATATTAATTCTGACACAGTTCGTTGCAAGCTGGGATTTCGCCACATAAGTTGACAGAAGAGTAATATCATCAAAACTTTAAGTCTACGTTCAGAGGATCGGATTAAAACCGGCACATAGCCGGCTAATGAGACGATTTTTGTCAAAGCCTTTCTGAACTTTGAAATGTTTTATTTCAAAACTTCTAGTGAAGTCTCAAATATGTTTCAGTGGATTATTGTAATATTATATTTTGAACTTCTAACTCCGCATTGAGTTAATAGGAGTTGCTAAAGTGACTTTTATTGTTTGTATAAAGAAGAATAATTTAGACTTGGATATTGTGTACATTTCAGCTTTCGACAAATAGTTTCCTCTTGTGTTCAAAGTTATCATTCATTCAACTTTCACTCATAAATGTGACTAGAAAAAAAATTGAAAAATATATGAGTATAGAATAGAGATTATAATATATAAATATATATATTGTAGATTAGAGTAAGGATCTCTTTGATCAATTATATTTGATTTGCTCCAGTATCTTATCCCATTTTTTACATGTCTATAAAACATTTTATGTTTATACTATACTTCACCCTGTTATCCCGGTTGTTAATCGTCTAATAGTAGAACTTTGCTTCCAACTGCATCTAAACATAATCTTGTTAGTACTGCTTCTTTAATGGCTTTAGATACTTACTTTGCACGTGTCCTAGACTAAACGATAGTTAGACAACATATATATAGTATTAGGTTTGTGGGGCTCTGTTGTCAGTCACTTCATGTAAAAAAATCGAAGTTCAGCTGTGCCGTACAAAATTTTAGACTATGCTGATTTCAACCTAGTTTAAGAAAAATAGAAGGAAAATAAAAATATTCTATATTTTTAGTTTTTGCTCATTTATAAATCGTTTTCAAATTAACCAATGTCAGAATTAACGGGGAATAAAAATACGTGGTTCAGAGAAAGCAAAGTCGTGTTTCACTTCACGACGCTCACATCAGACCCGGTACAGAATGGCCGGCTCATTTCCGCCAAACAACACGAACGCTTTCAAGTGTTTAGTGTTTTATGATACCAGTTGCTTTACTAAGTGTACCTTGTTTTAGTGCCTTGTTCTTATCTTCTATTGTCATTTCTAAAAACATGTTATCTAATATATCTAAAGGATTGTTATTGTTGAATTAGGGGCTGTTGTGGTTACAGATTCTGACAAATAAGTACCTAATGAGTACGAATATTTATAAAGTCTGGATGTACATATTTTATCAATAATATCTATGTATTTAGAAATATTCAGATATATTTATAGTTACATTAATACAGACCCTGGCTAGTTTGAGATTAGACGTGTGTGAGATGCGTAAGCTTATGGCGGTAACTTAGCGGTTCTGATGGATAGAGCCCCAAATGTTTATTGAAATGAGCCGTTTGTTTCTAAAGGGTTGAACCGTTTCACAGGTTGGTTAAATGACGGGAAAAGATTTTTCAAATTTTGATGGAGTGCCAATTATAAAGTGACGTCGACTTATTTTATCGACTTGAACGACGGAAAACAGCTGCAGCGAAATTATTTAACAATAAACTATTATATTAATATGAAGAGAACTCATATAGCAATAACCGATACGTAAAAATTTTTTATTAATATTTTACATGCTTAGCTTTTGCCCACGGCACCGCGCAAAATCCATCGCAGTACAAAGTAACCCACATCCATCTTCAACATCAATCTCTGTACCAAATTTAAATCAGTGAAAGATGAAATCAGTGTAACAGTTTAGCCGTGAAAGCATAACAGACAGACATAAAGACAGAGTTACTTTCGAATTTATATTATTAGTATGTAAAATATGAAACATTAGTATGAGGTATAGATATCTCCCGGCCCATTTTGTTACGAATAAATTGTCACCTCTTTCATTAAAATCGGTTCTGTAGTTTAGGCTGTGATGGAACATACAAATATGCGTAGACTAAGACTTTTTTTGGCTTCACCATAGTCGGGTAGAAACGAAGGTTTACGCATATACCGGTACAAACGTAAACAAAGGTAGGAAACTAAATAGACATTAAATAATAATATAAAAACCCGTGTCACGACATTTCAACCACAATTACAAACAACACCATTGTAGAATCACGAATTAAAACCAACCGTGAATATGAAAAATATATTTTATACATTTGGAACACAGGACACGTTCTGTGCTTGCAGGAAGGGATACGATCTAAGTATACTATGTAGCTGTTTGTCTGTCAGTACAATTGATACCTAGCTGTTCCTCGCAGTTTTAAGCTCGATTTTAATCTCTGCTAGATTCCTAAGGCTCCAATATATAACCTTCCTTAATTAATACACTATCTGATAGAAAAAGTTTTTTAATGGTTAGATGACAAGTGAAACACCACGCACACTTGCATTTTGATTAGGTAATATTAAATTGAATTACTTTTTTTATTATTTTTTTTACTTATTTTCATTTTGATACCCTACTTAAAAGGTTCCTTTACATAAATTAATGTATATATAGTTCGGCATTGCATATAATATTTATGCATGGATCAATTTAATAAAAACACGTGATATATAAAACAATATCTTGCAACAAATACTTTCTTTTAATAAAGCTATACCTGTAAGAAACGAGCATTAAACTTAGTCTTTTTTATCTGAAAATAACCCTCAGGTGATACAAAGAGGTTGTTGGCAGAGCTCTGAATAAAATGGCTGGGATGCAGCATAGTTACGAGCATCGGAACCCGGTTACTAGATCATATCTGCCTAGATTTATTAAAGGTAAATACCGTTACCCGTTAAGAAGGTATGCCTCGACGTTGCTAAAGCGTCTTGCTTTTATGCTAGGGGCAACGCTTAAAGGCAAGGCGTGATACTGTATATATTACGGTATGATCTTTTTGCAGGACGAATTTATTAATGTTGTAATAAAGGATATATTGTGCTTTGGTTTAAGTGTTTCTTTCTAAACAGTTCAACTAGCCAAGTTGCAAACGTAAACCTTAAAAGAAAACTAAATGTCTCTCAACACTATGTAACGTGAACAAAACTAAATGTTAAGCAATTACTTTCACTAACTGTAGTTAAGTAAAAAATGTTAATCAAAACTACAATGTTAATGTGCAACTACCTATGTATATTTTATTTATTTATTTGGTTTTCTTATAGACAACTCCCAAACGTACATGAAACGGATACAAAGAACCTCCAGATTCAAAACAACGAATTGTAGATCACGCAAAGAGTTGTCTCATGTGGGGTTTAAACCCACAGTAATCAAAGCAGTGGAAAGCGGCGAGGTTGCCGCTGAAAGCACTATGCAATCCGTGCAGTCGAAACTACATATATATGTTTATATGAAATAATTATATATAGTATATTAAATAGTCGAGAAATTAATCGTTGGAGCGTAATTATACCACACCTTTACAAAAAATCGGTTTGAATTAATGCTTTAGAAGCTTTTCATTGGGTGATTGAGGTGAGGTTACCGAAGCTCCACACACTTCCCTCCTATCTTTGGCAAGGGCAGTCTAAGTGTAACAATGCCTTGTTACTTTTGTCTTGCACTTGTCTATTGGTGGCGTTACATACTAACCCGACAGCTAAGTTTGCAACTAAAAGTGCTAAGTAATAATAATATATTCGGAAATCTAACACACAACACCATCTAGTCTAATCTAAGCAGAGCTTGTACTACTAGACAGTTGCTCCCTAGCCAAGTTTCATTCTATAAAAGTAAACGCTAATGGAAAACTGACAAATGTATGGGAATGACGATTCTTAGCGCAAAGTCATCATCATCATCGACAACCCATAAGGTCCCATTGCTGGGCTCGGGTCTCCTCTCTAGGAAGGGACGTAAAGTCGCAAAGTCAAAACAAAATATTAACCAATAATACAAGAGAATAGAGACGTTAGCGATTGTAGAAAGAAAATCGACAGGAAACTCTTGCAACTTGACTTGATATAATACTCTTTTATTGTAAATACATACATATTTCACATAGAAAATGAGTATGTATAGACATGATCAACATTATTTCTCGTACATTTGTATAATACGCTACAAAATTACATATTTTATTCTAAAAGAAATATTAAAAATTGTATTCGTTTTGAGTCCTTTGTCGAGTACCATCTGGACGTTTTCGTTATAAATAGTATCTACTTACGAAAATAATAAGGTATTTCCCTAAATAGCCAAAATCTCATTTTCAATTCCCAGTGTATATAAAGAACATGGACATGGGCTCCACTGTATGGAAATGTAATGTTTTTCGCCGCACCACTTCTCAGTCGTAACCATATTTTTCCTTGGTTTAATAAAATTGTGAGGTCTGTCCCAAATTGATAATATAAGATAATTGCTAAGAACATAAATTCCCACCTCGGACCGATTTCTGCCGTATAGTCTATTATTCTGTTGTAATGAAAGTTTTGTACAAAACGTTTAGAAATTTCCACAATACATGTATTAATTTATTACTTTTTATGTGTTTTTATTTTATAACTCTATTGGAGTGTTTACTTTTCCAGAGTGTTTTTAATTAACATATGGGATTTAATTATGATTCTGTGGTATTTCGTAAGACATAATAGCTTGCGTATGTTAATTAGTTGTTTAGCCACAGTTATCGATTTCTAAAAAACACGCTATGTGCCGATTCAGTCCCGTATTGGGAAACCGTAGGAGAGCCACGCTTCGGCATGCATGGGCCGGCTCGACCGGAGTGATACCATGGCCTCACAGAAAACCGGTGTGAAACCGCGCCTACGCTGTGTTTCACTGAGTAAATGAGGATACCGGAGGCCCATATCGCAACCCCTCTCCTGATCCAAGGGCCGGCAACGCCGGGTGTCTATAGTCGGCGGTAACCGCTTACCATCAGGCGATCCGTCTGCTTCTTTGCCCAATATTCCATAAAAAAATTGTCATCATCAACAATAATCTTTAATAGTCCACTGCTAGACATAGGCCTTTCTTTGGAAAATGAAGTTTTGACTTACTACATCATGTGATAAATAAGTGAGAAATGTCGCAGGGGACTTAACTAATATTCATAAAACCTTAACAAAAAACACCTAGGCCCAGAACAACAATTTGTGTGGATCCATAGTGGAGACGCACCCACAAAACTAAGCACAATAGCAAGGTGACCGCTTCTTCACTACGGCACCCATACTACCGTTTTAGTCTTTCTTATTTGAACCACGGGTGTCTATCAATCTAAGTCTACATACATTATTTATAAACCTTGACTGTTCCTATATGTTAGAATCTTAGGGATTTTGGCCCTTATTTCCCCACGGTGATGCCGTTTTTAAGAGCGTAATATACAACCCTCGCGTGTATACACATTTATATATGTAGTACTCCTAACTGCCTTGATAGACTTCGTTTTGTTGACGTTATCGATTGATGTTTTAATTTACGCTATGGTTTGTGCGGAAAAAAGAAAAGTTTTGTTTTAACTATTCTCCTCGCGATTTTCACGTTTACTTTCCAAAAGAACTATCCTCGAGCATTAACGGAAATATAAAAAAAATATCGAATTGGTGGAGCGGTCGAGTTTTGCGCTTAGCAACACATATATACTTAACACACACATATATATATATATATATATATATATATA
The DNA here is from genome assembly GCA_003709505.1 of Hyphantria cunea. NCBI lineage: Eukaryota > Metazoa > Arthropoda > Insecta > Lepidoptera > Erebidae > Hyphantria > Hyphantria cunea. The sequence goes on from PKRV01000430.1 coordinate 343,089, forward strand.
TATATATATATATATATATATATATAACACATTTGAAGATTAAATTGTTTTAAAGTTGTTGTGTTAAAATGTCTAATTCAAGTGTTAGAAAAGGGAAGAACAAGTTGATTCGTTTAAGAAAATATTGCTTTTACAAAAGAAAATCGACACCATAAAATTAAAATTGTATAATATAAATCCAGCGAAACAGAATATTTTTAAATTGGAAATGCCCTCAGGAGTGTCTTTGATCTAAGTTGTTGAAGGAATCGTATCAACTTTGTAACTTTTGAAGAGATTAATATTTCTAACAAAGTTTATCTTTTTTACGGTTTCATTAGCATTTAACTTTCCCCGTTTTTTTTCTGCAACACACCGGTGGTTATGTCGGACTCAAAAGACTAAAAACCGCACACCGTCTCGGGTTAGTAACCAGGGAAACAGGTATTCCCTAGAAAGAAAGTTTTTTTTTTATTATATTTTAAGGGGCAAACGAACAGCCGTATCCCCGGATGGTAAACGATTACCGCCGCCCATGGACACCCGTAACACCTGAGGTGTCACAAGTGCGTTGCCGGCCTTTAGGGGATGGGGAGGGAGATGGGGGGGGGGGATTGGGGGATGTGTTGGGGTATGGGCCTCCGATATCCTCATGCACTCGATGAAATACAGCGCAAGCGCTGTTTCACACCGGTTTTCTATAAGGCCGTGGTATCACTCCGGTCGAGCCGGACCAATCATGCCGAAGCGTGGCTCTCCCACGGAAAACGAAAGTCCTTGGAAACCGGAGCACTCTCGACCAGGAGTGGTGGTTACCATCTTAACCATGAATGAAGACAATATAGCATGTCAACACACACCATGACGGCCTAGTGAGACGTTTTTTCAAGTCCGCTTGAAGGAACTGGGATCAGAGAGATCAATACTATATGACCATTATAAATTCAAACGTAACTCTGTCTCTTCTTTCTCAAGAATTACAATATCTCAATACCAATTTTGATGTGAATAGGTGCAGTAAATTAACCCTTAAAAGTTAACAGACAGAGTTGCCTTCGAATTTTAGATAAATGCTTTATATTCGTGATGAATATTTAATTTGGAGAACTATCTAACGTAAGCTCGTTTATCAATAGACCCTCTGAAGGTGTACTTTAAGATTTCCCGAGAGGTGCAAGGTAGCTGCGATGTGATGTTATACAGGTTATGCAAACAACGACATCGGAAATTTCGTATAGACATACGTTTGTTTTACGGATTGGCCTGAATGCGAAAGAGAATGTAAACTAGTGGACACACAGTTCTAGAATCTATTCAATCGTCATACTTTAATAACATTAAAAGAACGTCGTTCGACAAATAAAAAATATTTTCACGAAAATAATATTTTAACGCTTACTTATTTAAAAGTTAAAGATACCTCTGCCTGACGCTGCCTGTGCCTGCAGTTCAAACAAGGTTGCTCTGGCCGTGGTCAGAGGCTGAAAATAATTATAACATTATGAAACGCGAAAGTTTAAAAGATTATTATGACCAACACGATTTTTTCTAAATTTCATTTGTGTTCGACGCGATGTAACATTAACAATCAACAGTCTTCAACAGTCTATTGGACATAGGCCTCTCATTATAAAGGAGATTGATCACTATGATGGCATACTATTCCACTTTGGCTAAACGGGTTAGTATAGGTTTGTTTTAAGTTTTCCTGAGTTATAAGTAATGCTGTCCATAGTTAGAGAGCTAACATATGGACAATAAACAATACGGCTAAATGTTTAGCCTGGTTTCATAGCTAGCAACAGCATGATGAGACGAAACAAGAATATGAATAGGTAAAGAAGATATGAGAATCTTTAAAGGCGCTCATAGCTCAGTGACACTCGGTGATTGGAAACAATCTCTGGTAGCCGTAGGTGACCGCTGCTAGCATGTTACCATGAGCGTCTCCGTGATTCGGAGGTCATGTTAAGCAGTCGGTCCCAGTTGTTATCATGGAATAACAGTCGTGAAGCTTTCTTGGAGGCCTTTGGGCGGCTTAAAAACATCCAACGGCAAGATTACGTAGCCACAACGTATTCTTGCCGGTCCCCAACCCGCACTTGGCCAACGTGGGGACGTATGGCCTTAGCTCTCTCCTGAGAAGAGACCCGAGCCCAGCAGTGGGACATTATGGGTTGTTGATGAATCTTTAAATCCTTCACAACGTCTTTTTAATCCTTTCCTCGAAAAGTAACACTTATAGTAAGAATAAAACGTATCGTATTCCAAAGCTCGTCAAAAAGAAAAACCAATTGGAATATGGCTGTCCGTTTTTTTTTCCGAAAACGAATTTTGCATCGCGGATAAAACAGACAATGCACTTCCGTGGTATTTTTTTAGAGAATGGTGTGAAACCATTAAGGGCGTCCGATACTTGTGGGTTAGGCTACTTTTATTTGTTTTAAACAGACTAGCTATTGCTAGCCGGATTCTCTGTGGCGTGATTATCTCTTCTTTTGCGTTTCTTTCTAATCAGCTTTTATTGAGCCGTTCACCACTTACTTTACACCATTAGTTAAATACAAGCCAACGAATACATTTCATTATTTAACGATTTATTGACCCTAATTTATTTACTGATTAGTACTTATATAACTTGCGGCAGACGAGAGAAACTTCTCGTAATATCATATTAATTCAATATGTTTTTAGATGTGTATTCAACTTTATATTCTAGAAGTTCCTAGATAAAATTACATACGGAATGAAGGGTTCTCGAGCGCTGTCTCAGTCCAATTCATTCATTTATCTAGACGTTGTTACGACAGACGCTCAAATTGAGATCAATTAGAACCAGCTGCTCGGTCCCGTAACGTTTGCATTGAACATAATTTTTGTTTGGTGAATATTATTTGTTGATGGGTTTTATTAGAGCTTTTTTACTACTCTACTGGATCCATTTCTTAACATTTACCTTTGTCTATCTATACATATATCTATTGGTATTGATCTTTTTAATGACATATGGAGGAACATAGATATCAACTATTACAAATGTACTTAGAATTTTACTGGTGATTTAGTTTCGAAGCTGACATGGATCCTTATTCAAGTAATGAATCAGTTTTAGATGTTACATTGTATGCGTGAAAGTAAAACTAAAATAATAATATTTTAGTACCTAAAATTTGAAACAGGTGGCTTTAATTTTTGTAAGTTTCATATAGCTCATAGTATCACTCTTACAATTAAAATGAATCTTATGACTAGTTATGACACATACAATAAAAATTATGTATTTTCTTTTTTTAATTAAAACGGTTTTATTGAAATCTAGCTGTGCCCAGCGGTGTTAACCGCGTTTGTTGTTGTAACTGCTGGTAACGCCAGGGGGGGGGGAGGTGAAGGGTGAAGCTAGTCTAAAAAAGTAATTCAAGTTACTGTTTATATCTTCGGCTATTTTTCATTGAAAGTCCAGTCGAAATCGGTCCAGCCATTCCAGGGGTTACTCGGAACAGAGAGACAGACAAAAATTGTATGAAATGTTGTTTTGATATATGTACTGTGTATACATACGCGCATTCAGTATGGCCTATGTCACTCCTGAAGAGCGTCCTTTCTGTTAGTGAATGAATTTTAAGGATCGGATCAGTACTTCCGAAGAAGATAACCCCCCTCTCCAACCACACAAACAAAGTTAAAAACTTTACCTCTTTATAATATTAGTATAGATAATATAGAAAGCTAGAAAATAATTCGGTAGGTTCCATGTTCAGTCATTACACCCCTCTCATTTATCAATCTAAGGCATTGATCAGACAAAAAAATACACCGTTGGGCTAAGCGTTGACTGGGTGGAAACACGGGCCCAACAATTTTATTTCGGTCACTGCTCAAAAGGTCTAGTGTTCGAAAAAACCTACATTTAATATCACCACCATAATTACCAATACGATCGATCAATGTCCCAGTTTAAAGCCGTTCTAAACTTTATGAACGAAGGATAGTAATTGATTAAATTATAACAATGAACTAGGTATGTATTGGAAATAGCTCCGACATATTTGACAACCGGTCCATTGAATATAAACTCAATGAGTTCATTCATAATTCGTACGCCAATATTCTGAACGTATCTGCATACAAAGATTTATTATCGTCCATTTAGTAAAATATAACGGATTAAATATTAATATGCATGAATATATTTGCTATGTACTAACGGTATTTTGTATTTTTGTTGGCAGTAAGTGAGGATATGAATCATTATAACAAATACTGCAAAGTATCGCCTGATCGCTTTACATGTGTACATGCACACACACACATAATTCGGTGAAGTGTGTGTATTTCCTAACCAGCAAGTTTACCGACATGTCACAGATGTTCAAACTCGTTTGCACTGGTTCAATGCTAGATGCGAAGATTTACTTTCAGGGGTGTGCATTCAGTGTTTGTATGAATTTTTTTATTCTGAAATAAACAGTTGAAATTCGAGCCGACTTTCAACTACTGATTTCAGAATTTATTATTCTTATTTAAATATCTGTATTGGTCTGAGTCTAAATTTTTTAATAAGCAAGGTAATAAAGATTTAACAAGAACAAGTTTAAACAACTACAACCCGACGATTTAAAAACTTTTATTAAAATTTATATAGTCATATCACTATTCGATATCAAGAATCATCGGTCAATTTATATGTTTGTATTACGTCACCCAGGCCATTAGTACGAATATATCGACATCTCATTTATTAAAATCGATTGGCTAACTTAGGCGCTACGTTGGAATATAAAAACATACGTTGAATACCAAAACTTAAGCTTAGGTCGACCTCAGAAGTGTTTTATAAATATTTCATAAATTTATGACAATTATGCTTTATTACATAAAACATCAATAGAGGAAAGAATAAAAACTAAACATTATGGTGAAACATTAGCAGTGTAAAATTATATATTTTAAATTGAGTCATTATGTCTTCGTTAAGAAATTTCTACTAAATGGCTTTCTACTAAATTCTACTAAATCATTGCCTGGAAAGAAAAAATACTTTCGATTTCTCTTCTTCTGCGGCTGCCTCTTCAATCCTGAAGGTTGGCCGTTAGCTTCCTGTACTCCTCCTTGTCATTTACCAGGCGGAACAGTTTCTCTACAGAGATGATACCGGGCCACTCCCGTATATTACGTAGCCACGATTTTTTCCTTCGTCCAGCGCGTCTTTTCCCTTCCACCTTGACAATCATTATCAGTTGAAGCAGCATATATCTTTCGTGCCTAAGCACATGGCCGAGACTTTAGATTTAAAGCTTCGCAGTTCTTTTTTTTTTGTTTCACTTGCTAAAATGCCTATACCCAGCCTGATTGAAAACATTAATAGAATCTAAAAGTGGTGAGTCACCATTCTCAATGCGAATTTAGACAATACAATAAATTTTTAACAATTGTATTCTTTTTTGAAGAATAGACAACCCTAATCATTTAATGTGCAAACACTAAAGCTTCAAATATTTTATGCTAATAGTGAAGCGTGATACAGCGGTCGTGTTGTAGTAAAAAGTACTTTTATCAACTGACAAATGCCATTTCATTATCAACCTAAAGTAAGTATAAAGTCAATATATTATTTAATTTACTTTTCCAGGACAGAAAACGTACGCGATAAGAAGGATACCTGGTTAGATTACACTCACGATGTCTTCTCCTCGAAGAGGCTCCGAGATGGGTGGAAAATGATTCTCACAGAAGTGACTTCTGGAGGTCATAGATCAGTATGGGAATCAGGAGATTAATTGCATCCAGATTTAGGTTTACCTTATATTTACTAACTTTTAAACTTTCGCGTTTCACGATATAATAATTATTCGGTCTGACCGTGGTCGAAACGTCAGGCAAATCAGTGGTATGTGATACCTTTAAATAAGTGATCGCGTTAATTCCCGTGAAAATAATTATTATTATATAACCTACATTTCTTTTTCAAACACATATAAATTAGTCAGTGCTATACTGTAAGCAAATTATGTAACATTATGCAGATTATGTAATATAACAGCAGATTATGTAACATATTACTAAGATTAAAGAAAATAAAACCATTGTTTTAGTTAAGTTAACCTTTACTTATAACTGGAGATGGGTTATTTAAAACGGCCGTAACTCAACAGTTTGGGTGACTTACCAATAGATTAACATGCCAAATTAAAATATATCATGCACCGCGACGCATGAATCCAAACCATTTTGATATCCACAGCGTACCTGAAAAGATAAATATTTTTATTAGATAACCGTTCTATTTGATAACATAAAAAAGCGATATATTGGAAAACATACAATGTGTAATACAATCTGTGTATTCGGCCACTGAAGTACCACCAAAATACGCTATGGCATTTTTTATTTATATTATTACAAAACAGTAGCTATAAACTGTCACGTTTTGCTATATTTGCATTGATTGTGTGTGTGTGTATAATGTAGTAACAAAATATGTGTAAACAATCTCTGAAGACGGTTGTATTTCGTGTCTTTTTGAGTTGTTTAAGACGCAAACCAACTATCTTTTTTTTATGAAATCGTCAAAAGCCTTCAACAGTCCACGGTTGGACATAGGACTCTCTTTACAAAAGTTTACACGGTATGTTTCAAGCATTCCTTGTCTTTGCAGTGTCGTCGTGTATAGTTTATACCTTTGTATCTCTTATAGCACCCATGGGCTGAATAGGTGTGTTGACACTCAGTATTCTTAATCTGTCACCACACGGACATTTATAGAGTTTTATATATAATCGAATATTTAAAAATAAGTTATCAAATGCCGCCCACAATATAAGACTGTTTTTATAAACGAAATGCGGTAATTTTTCCATCGGCCCCATACTGTATGCGGCGGTGGGAACGGAACATAAATCATGACAGTTCAACCCGCGAACAAAGCCTCAAGATTTGGTAAATCACAACTGAGAACGGCGTAGGAAGCAAATTGTGTGTTTGTGTCCGACACAGGGACTGCTTCGTATTTCCTAACAATACGTAAAGTACATAATCTATCATAAATAGATTAGATTTATGTGAATATTCTAGAATATTTATTAGTAACAATTTCTACAAAACGATGAGTAAACAAAAAGTTCCGGGCATATATAAAAGTGAGCATGAATCACGTATGTGTAATAGTACAATCTTGAATAAGTTCACGCTGTTTCTTCAAAGATAGCAGTAGTAGCTGTTTCTTCGAAGATAGTAGTACTCCGTTCGTGGAAATACGAATGGTAACATACACGCAAGGCAGTATTGTATCCTTATTATATGTAACCTTAAATTTCGGTATATGATAGCTCACTTTAGTGTTAACAAATATTTTTTTTTTTATTCTTACAATATCTACTGTGGAGGAACGGGTGTCATGTCCCTCCAACACAAAGGGAGGATTATTGGCATGCCAAAATGACTCCTACTCTACATGAGGAAAAGCATAAGCAGTATCCAAGAGTAGTGGTCACCATATCAATTGCGAATCAACATTGTTGGGTGTGCAGGCAATGGCATGGTGGGCTACATCATTGGGCCTCCGTCTCGCACTCACCAACGAAACACCACTGCACCAATGCTGTCACTTAAAATTGATCTTCTGTGCGGGGGTAGAACAGCCACGGTCGAGCCGGCCCGTTCGTGCTGAAATCAGCGTGCCTCTACCACCTTTGAACATGCATTTCTGCCTCGCATAATGAAATTGTGGAATAAAATGTCGCCTGCGGTATTCCCTGACGATTACGACTTTTAAGAAATGAGCTTACTCCTTCTTAAAAGGCCGGCAACGCACTTGTTATGCCTCTAAAGTGCGTCCATGGGCGGCGGTAATCTCATACCATCAGGCGATACGTATGCTAGATTGCCCACTCAAGTTCAAAATCATTATTTTTGAAGCGTCGAAAACAGTCTCTACATGTCGTATCCAACATATAACCATTATTTAAGTCTAGTCTAGTTCTTTTGAAAAAAGCAGTGCAATAACATTCCCCATAAATATATGACAACTCCATCCACCGAACATACAATGAACTACGGAGTAACGTAGTGCCCGAAGAAGCTACCAATCCTGCATCGCGCAATAGAAGTTCTCGCGCCGATTAACATACATACAACTTCCCAACATCAACCGTTGGGCAGTGGCCCGTCAGGCATGGTCACCTCGCCTGGTCGGAGGATTTAATTAATATTCTCTTTTATTCAATATACCTCGGAATCATTAATATATTATTAATTAAGAGTCACAAAGTTCTTTCCACTTTAAACATTACATCAACTTATTATACTTCTAAATTGTATCTACAAATACAAGAAGGTATAATTACAAGTACCTGAGAGAGCGAGTCTTGCTCGATATTTATTTTTGATAAATTTGATGATGAAATGAATCCTGGCTAGCTCGATTTATCGCAACCGAAACCCACACTAAATTTCATAAAAATCGTTGGAGCCGTTTTTTAGATTCAGATTACATATAATACTAGGATTGATCGTTTATAGGTATTAGATAGATATAATAATAATAATAATAATATGATATACTTGGACTAACGACATCATTCTATCTTCTGTAATTGACCAATCAAATAGCGTGTACTTCTCTAGTTTCCAACATACTTCTGTCCCATTTTACTCAATCACTTTCAAAGATTACAGAAGACCTTTAGAGAAGATTTAAGCCATGGGAGATTTCATTAAAATTGGTGCAGAAGTTTCGTTGTGATAGCGTAACAGATAGAGTTACTATCGAATTTATAATATTAGCATGGATTGGTGGTACAAATGATGATGGCCAAAAACATATAAGTCAATCCTTTGATTGAGTTCCACAAATATTCATTGTCATCTCAAAATATACTGCTATGAAAACATAAACCGAGGAATCCTTTGTCGTCTAAAAGTACTTAAAAAGTATAACAGTAGCGTATCATCCGACAACAGCTGTTGAGCACACCTGGCGTGTCCCCGGGCCCCGAACCCCGAACGCCAAACAATATACTGTTTGGTTTGCACGACACTGAGGCGAGTATACGATTACTTTAACATGGACTTCCGAAATGTTCCGCCGTCCTCACTCTCGCACTCGCGTTGCCTCGAATATAATTTATTGATTAATTGTTAAATAATAATTGACTAATTAATTAATTGTTTCGAAACAATTAATCAATTAGACAAAAAAAATTAAGTAGTTGACTACTTAAGATTTTTTCCGTTTTATAGCTAAAACAAAACATGCTTATACGAGTAAGCGAAACAACGATTTCAACATTGTATACTTTTGAACATTTTTCAAAGTCAATTGATCGTAATTGTAGGAAATTTAATATTATTGCTAAAACTTTATATTTTACGCATCAATCTTTGGTGCATGTATCAGAGCAACGACGGGCGCAATGAATTTGAATGTAATATTATTATATTGTTCAGTTACTTTTCACATTCTAGCTTTCAGCTACTTTTGGTAATACATTGTTCAACTACTTTTGAACTTTTACGATGAACATTCAATTCTGGCACTAAACTTAGTAAGCTGTTTATGTATGCTATTATTGTATATGAATTTTTAGAACCTTACTTTCGGGGTTGACTGTACATAAGATTTGTAAACTATCCTCAAGAGAATATCCTGGGAACGTTGATTAATGTTTCTAAACAATTAAGATTCTGTCTGGACTTTCCTATCAGCTGGGATTAGTCTTGTTTGCGAATGCCTTTGCAAGGTTTAACTTAAACGCAACTATCTTAGACGAATTAGGTCTTGCTCGAAATTTTCTAATATATATAATTAGTTTATAAATACAAAGTTTTTGCTTCAGTACGAGAAGCAAAAACTTTGTATCCCTTTCTCGGAGGGGTGCCAAATATGTCACAGTTAAAGTTTACATGCAGGAGGTATGCAGAAATCTAAAAATAAATAAAACAAAAAACATATTATGGTCGAATTACGACCACTGAGCGACCAATATTATCAAATAAAACGAGAAGCAAAAACGTTGTACCCCTTTTTACGAAAGTTATACGAACGGAGGAGTTTGAAATTTGGCACACTTAAAGCTTATATGGACGAAGAGTGCAGTAAGCTAAAAAATGAAAAAAATATAAATGAATTATGGGGCCACTGGGTCCTCTTCCATTTCATTTCATGAAAGTAAATTATTTCTCTTTATTATTTCTTATATTTTAGTGGTGGTGGGTTCAGAATATTCTCTATTCATTCCGTAGTTGTCGTAAGAGATTACTAAAAGAGAAAACTCCAGACAACATCAGTCCAAAGAGAAGGAAAACATGCAAGCAATCCTGTACTAACCCGTCTGGCAAGTGTGATATAGTAAGCCAAAGAATCCTTTATAAGGAAAGACCTTTGTCCATCAGTGAAGGTTGTTGATGATTAATTATTAAGTTAAATAATCAAATGTCCGATAATACTTTATAATACTCAAGTTTACTGTATATTTTTATTTCACTTAGGGGTAAATCAATTTTTACACAAATAGCACTTGTCGAGAATCGAACTTCGATCCTAGAAATCGTGGTGGACCGGTCTTTTCAACCGGCTGAACCGCTGGCGATCGGCGCGCGGTGCAGGTGACGGTGATGTAAGGAGAAGCGGGGCGCAGATGCAGCGGCACTCGTCTCAACATATTGTTCGTTATCACTGCTCTGTACTATGTATATCCTTGCAGGCATTACAAACCAGCGCAAAATACAGTCCGCTTTTTATTTGTCTAGCATCATCAGGAACAGTATTTATACCACATTAAATTAATTATTTTGTGGTATGTGTAAAACCTTTACAAAATAGTAGTGGATACAAAATAAGTAAATAATTGTAAATATTTCGAACATCTGACACACAACGCCATAGAGCTACAAACTAATCAGAACTTGTACTATGAAAGCTGAATTGACTAACAGAATACTTATTATACTTTTTTACATACATGCATACATACATACATATCTATAAATTTATACATATGATACATAGAAAAATACTCAAACTCCGAAACGAATATTGTCAGATCATACAAACATTTGGTCGATTCGTGCACAGAAGTCGCGTACACTTCCCCTGCCCCGACGAGGCAGTCATAACCAAAGTCACATCTATAGCAATTAAAACTATTATATTGCAAAAGCAAGGTATTGTCGGATCATGTTCTCAAGGGCTTTTAAAAATTGTCCTTGTTAGGGGAGGTATGGACACTTGATCATGTATCACCCATTGAGGATAATTGAAGTTCTGCAGAGCCACATAACAAAACAATAATTGACAGAACATAAAATGATTAGCAGAATTAAGGAATAAGCAATATTGACTGGTTATATTGAGCTAATATTGTAAATTCGAAATTAACTCTATTACGTTTTCACGGTTAAACTGCTGAACCGATTGAAACAGGACACCAAGTGATACTTTAAACTCGAAAGTAGCTCCGTCTGTTTGTCTGTTACACTTTCACGGCTAAACCGCTGCACCGATATCAATAAAATTTAGCATAGAGATACGTTGATTTTTGTTACTATTTGCCGCGATAACTGATGTAAGCGAGGGCGGTGCCGCAGGCAATAACTCTATCAGTTTTAAGTTTTGTGAGTAAAACTTGTTAACAGTCATGTTACAATAGATTAGTCAGTATTGTCGTTATTTTATCACTTGCTCTTAACGATACCAGACATATTTAAGAAACTTCAAATTAAATAGTTAGTTTATACAATGCTAACTGACCCGAAAATTTCCATTAAACTTTCCGACGAAAATTACCCTTGTTTAAACTTAGGTGCTTAGTAAATATTACGTTAATAAAAAACCAAGGAGCTATTAAATTTTCTTAAAAGCTGTTTGTTGTAAAACTTTAACTAGAACTCAACAGGATCTTCAAGGTTCATCACAAATACTTGGTCTCTGTTTCTACAGAAATAGTTGAACGGTGTAAACTTAGTTCTGGACTGCTGAGACAGGCACACTTTAAGTAGTAGAAAACTTAACCTTGAAATCACAGTTTGGAGGAGAATAAAATAACCAATAGTCCAAGATACCAGGTCCACCAGACGTCACGTATTTTTAGTGTCTGTATATACCCGAGAATCGAACCCGAGACCTCTAGATTAGCAGTCGCTTATGCTAACCGCTTAACCAACGAGGCCGTCATCTATAATTATTTACCTGTTTTTTAATATTAATAATTAATTGATATGAGTAAATTCTGAGCGATAGACGTCAATATATGCTAATACATGTCTCACACAGTATCATGTACGTGGAAAATGCCCTCGCGCTCCTACCCACACAGGCATTAAAATTGAGTTTAGGGGATGATTAAACCCTTGGATTGGTCTGTCTTCTTGTAAAAGGGTTTAAAATATTTGTCTCGTAAACATATACTAAAATGGAGCATCAGAATTTACATAAAGTTTAGTAATTACTTTGGGAGCTTTAAAGAGTCTATAAAGCAGGCCGACGGAAAGTGTCTGGGAGTATTGACAAATTATTTTTAACGATAATGTCCAAAACATACGTGAAAATGGAGTGTGAGAATTTGCGTGAGATAAGTAATGTTTTATGTATTTAATTATCTGGAAATTGGTCGTCTAAGTAAGCTAGCAGGTAGGCATGCGATCGTAGTATATACTAACATTACTAAATAGTCTACATTTCATTCGTCAAAAAATACGCAACGTCAGGTGGCCCTGGGATCTTGCACTACGAGCAACTTAAGGCTGCTGATGATACAAGAACAAGCTTAAAAAACTATCACCCGATTGCGTAAAAACTATTGATTAAATATAGCCTATGTCACACGGCCCATTATTACGAATCTATGTACACCTTATTCATTAAAATCGTTTCAGTGTTTTAGGCGCTACAGTGGAACCTACATTTTGGCAAAACTGTTTCAGCTCGGCACTTCCTTTTGGCTTCGCAATAGTCAGGTGAAACGAGAAGACGAACTTCATACAGTATGACATTACACCATCTGTTATATGGTTTTTATAAGCTGTAAATATTTATTAATATATTAACCATACATAAATTAATAAATCATTGGTTAAATACAATTGTAACGTGATATTTTGATGTAAAAGGAAAATTGAGACACAAGGCATTTAGTCTAGTTACATGTTCGGTTGGATTAAACTGAGGTAATTATCCACACAATGGAATACGTAACTATTGGACCGTTTGTGATGTATTTATGCAATGTTGGTGTTAGATATATTATGCACATATGTATTGGATGTAGATGTAGTGTGATTGGGATACCTTAAAGCCATTATGATCTACTGGCTTTTACCCACTACTCCGCCCGCGCATATATCAGTTACCGCGGTATATACTAGTCTATGTGTTATTCTGATGTATAAACAATATTACTGTAAAGTTTCATTAAAATCCATCCGGTGGTTGTTACGTAAAGAGTAACAAACATCCATCCATAATTACAAACTTTCGGGTTTATAATATTAGCAGAATCTGTTCCTGCATCAATTTGCCTAGAAGTCGATGTGTGACAATGACGAACGGTGCGATGCTTTTTCGAGAATTCAATCGTTAAATTTTGGTAAAGAGCCGCGCCGAGTATGTTATCTCGAAAGGGTGGATCGCGATGACAGTGAGCCCCGATCCTCATTACGTGAATTAAATATAATAACATTTAATGCACAAAAGCAAATATAATTAGTACAACTTAAAACTAGGAAAAGTTACAAATCGATGATGAGCTAGCCTCTGTTGCCAAATTATATAAAAGCCTGTATTTCTATTGAAGAAAAAACTTGTTTAAGTTATTCATTACGAAGAGATTGCCCTCGGGAAATAACGTATCTTATTTATCTCAAAAATAAAACTACATATAATAAAGCATGCCCAATAGGGGATGAAAGTTTTCCTAGTACAAAGTGCGGTTTACAATGTTGTATTTTATAAACTATTACTTCTAAGAATGCTTCTTACCTAGATAACAGTTATTGTTTCATAGGCGAATCAATAGTGACAAGGGCAAAGAAACATATCCTGTGACGTTAAGTTCAAAACGTTCAAATTAATAGAAAAACATTCAGTAGCTTTCATCTGTTATGATTTCACCCGACACAGTATTTTAAAGAATTGTTTATATTAAAATCAGTCAGACTCAATCAACTGTGGCCAAAATCGGTGTACTATGATCAAAACGTCGGGTGTAAAAACCGGAGCGGTTTTTTTTAATCCCCATAACGTGTTTGTATTAAAATCAAACAATACTGAAAGTTATTATCAAAGATTTAAGACTAAAATGAAAGCATACATTAACATTATCATAGCTTTTAAAGTTACTTCTATCTACAAACATAGTATGTAGATTTCCATATTTGATAGTATCGTAATCTGTGATAACCATCGTAGATGCAACTGATATAAGTATATAAGCTCCTTAAAATACCGCTGGAAATTCTCCATCGAGAGAAAGGCTTATTTAGTTGGTTCGACTACAGCAACAGGCGCATCATGAACCAATTCCCTGAGGCTCTGCTCTTCGAAGATTGTTTTCAATCTTGCCTTTTTTGTTTGCTTTTCCTTATTGCATTTGCTGTTTAGGGAAAACTTTTGGGTACATTTCATTTTATCAATATTTACGACAGTCGTATGTTTTTGTTTAGATGTTAAGGCCCGGCACGGTGGGATCATTGATCTTATGACCTTTTTATACCCGACTAAAGGATGACGTCTAAACTACAAAAGATTCAATGAATGAAGTATCAAAAGCCTATACAAAACTTTGTTCAAAGTTTTTACGAAGACGTGTCACAGTTTTTTTTAAATTTTACCGTCACAAGTTGACCAAATTGACATCTAGGCTGTACTCCATTCATTACAGTAACTTTGAATGGGTAAATGCGACCTTCATGCTTGTAAAGTTTGAAATCTTACAGTATCTCTGACGCAATGACAATTTTCTTTTCATGGCAAAGGGGAGCAAACGTGCAGACACGGCACCTAATGATAAGTGCCTACCACCACCTGTGGGCACCAGCAACCTTAGAGACTCTGGTTCCTGCCCTTTAGGTCCACACACCCAAAGGTCAAAGGGGTGCCTTATTTTACAACCATGGCAAATATTGTTATATCTAATCTCAAATAAAGTCCTAAAGTGAGACCTTGATGGTTTATTACTTTTAATTATAACTAATTGTTTCTTAGCGTGTTCAGCTTTTCATGAGGTTCTCAAGGATTATGGAATCGGCCTTACTGTGCTTGATGTTGTATTTATGTTTTACACCGAAGTCGTTTCAATATCTCACTTAAATTTCTATAAACATTTAGATTTAGAATATTTACACCCTGTTTCATCGCTTACAGATTAGTTTCGAATAGCTTATCTGACTGATAATTTGGCGTATCTTCCATATGATTTGTGTCAAACCATCTGTCAGATAATGCAGTTGGGTGGATACAACTTCGAGAAGGAAGCCGGTAGGAGGATCCAGTTGGGGTGGGCAACGTTCGGGAAGTTAAACCACATATTTTCGTCGTATAGACCACAGAGCCTTAAGACGAAAATCCTGTAATGAGGTACGGTGTCGAGACGTGGACACTGATCTAGATGTTAATCCAGAAGTAGAAGCGCGCCCTAGAGAGAGCTATACTTGGAGTCTCTCTGAATGACAAAATACATAACAAAGTTATCCGTCAGAGAACCAAAGTGACCGACATAGCTCTGAAAGTTTGTAGGATGAAGTAGCAATGGGCTGGTCACATGTCTCAGAACAAACAACCGCTGGAGTAAACGTGTTTTAGAGTAAATACTGCGTCTTGGCAAAGGTAGTGTGGGACGCTCTTTGGCCAGATGGCGCATGGCGAGACGACTTGCGTAAGAGGGCTGGCAGCGACTGGATGCAGAAAACAACATACCGGGCTTTGTGGTCTTCCTTGGGGGAGCAACAGTGGACTACAACGGGCTGATGATGATGATGATCTGTCTGACTCATATATTTATTACTGACTTTAACAACTTCATCTGTGTCTTAAACTCAGTCACGGTGTTTCGGAGGAGTACGCCTACAAACACCATGACACGACATATTTATATATTATAAGTAAATAATTTTACTTCAATGTATTTTGCAAATAAGTCTTGAAGCGTAAAACATAACATTATTTTTATTACATACAACCATAAAAATTGTAACGACATTGAAATATAAAACGTTTAAGCCCATTCGCCAATAAAATGAGCATTTCCGACAACAATTTAAGGATTTTGGAAAATGTCGATAATCGTATGTAATGATATAGATTGTATACATTTTACACCGTAATAAGATTACTGATTTTGTAGTTGTAGTATGCGTACGTATGTGTCTTTACATAGTATAAAATGAAGTCTCTTTCGCTGACTGTTCGCTTAGATCTTTTTAACTATATACAGTTTTCTACAATAGATAAAGTGATTGAGGAGGAATCCGAGAGTTAAAAGACTTCTGTGCGAAGCCGGCTAAATCGCTACCGTAACAATAATTGTCAAGGCATGTGTTTTAATCTGTACTAATAGTACTAAACATCAAGAAATTTTTGTATCACTACTATACTCACTAAATCGCTATCGAAAACGTTAAAAAAATTAACACCTCAAAAAATTTGTTCGCTTCATTCTCGGATTAAAGCTCTTTCGTCTGTTTTTTCAAGCCGATGACGAGGATTAAACAAAGAAACTCATCTAAACATAGGATAACCGTCAGTAAAATTAGCGGACGCGCGACAGCCTCTAACAATAATCCACCGCTGGGTCGTAAATTTGATGAGACACCGGAAATATCAGGGGAATATAAAGTATGCTCCGTTTGAAAGGAAAATTAATATGGAATGAAACTTTGTCTGAACACTTAGGCAACGGTAGCAATTGGATGAGAATGTTCATGATTAAAAGCTTTCGTTCTCTTACCAAAGTGCCCTACTGTTTTTCTTTTTCGAGATAAAGCACTTTGGGGTAGGTAAATTAAATTTTTATGTATATTTTGCGACCTTAACGAGAGTTACACACCTCATTTTTACACGAAGAATCTAAGGAAGGATAATGGTTTTCGGAGTCTTTTATGTTTGTATGTGTACCGTATTAAGCATTATTGATATCGATTATAAGGAATAAAGTGTTATAATAAATTTCGGAATGTTGCGGATGACCCTGGGCGGCGGTAATCGCTTATTATCAGGCGATTCGTCTGCTCGTTTGCCCCGTATTAAATAAATAAAAGAACAAAAAAAGGTGTTGTTGTGTTTATGTTATAAATAATCGACTTGGATAGATTAACAGCGGCTGGCATGCTTTGCATTGTCATCCTGATTCTTAATCCAAGACCATTTTGTCTTTCCAGTAATACTGTTCAATATTATTAATTTTAAGTACTTATGTCATGCAAAAGTCAAATAACGCTTTTCTTATTCTTAACAGTTGTATTATTATTGGCTATGATCTCTCTCAAAATATTTCGCATAATTACCAGTCTAAGAAAACTTACTGTGCCAGCATTATTATCTCTCCCATATGAATGAGGTTTTCCTTCTTGCAAAAACCTCTAACGTGTAAGGTTCAAAAACAGATTGGTACGTATAAATATATAAAAGGCGCAGTGGAAGCGTATGCGACTCCTGTGCTTGAGGTCTATGACTTGATTCCCAGGTCGGACCAAATATTTGTATGATCTTCAATTATTTGTTTCGCAGTCACAGCGTTTACAAGCTCTGCTTAGTTTGTGTGTTTGTGTTTTAGATTTCCGAAATATATTATTTAGGTATTTATATAATTTATAAAAACTAACTATGTCTCAAAAGGCTTAAATAATCTCCATCTCTTCCATTTTTTTGAAACTTTTTCCGTCGATCCTCGGTCCCTCGTACGTGTAGCGTGACTTAATACATGACTGTACCTTTTGTCGATAAATGGGTTCTACAAAATTAAAACAATTTTTCAATTAAACCCATAAGCTTCTGAAATTAGCGCATTAAACCAAAAAAACTCTTCATCTATATACATAACATTAGTATAGATTTACGCAAATAACTCTTCAGTATAACTGAAGAGTCATTTGCAATAATTTTTAGGAATTATTCTTTCATATTACAAATCCAACGACTATTCTGTCAAAACAATGTTACGTTCATAAATCAAAAATGACTGAACAAAATTACGAACGTGAAATTTGAATTACCAAACCATACATATAAAATATATAAAAGTAACCATACATATTTTAAGCACGCTCTTAGTAAAAAACAAACGAGACTCAAGGCGAGAGAAAACCGTCTCTTATTAAGAACGAAAAGGTTTATTCGATAAAAACAGGGTAAATAATTACATTTCTTACTCGAGCAAACTTGTTTACTCACGATCGGTATCTACCGACGTAGCTATTGCTATCTACCATATCAAAACTAGATTTTTTTTATGATATAAACGAGCAAACGTATCGCCTGATGGTAAGCGATTACCGCCGCCCATTGACACCCGCAACACCAGAGGCGTCATAAGTGCGTTGCCGGCCTTTTAAGAAGGAGTACGCTCTTTTCTTGAAGGTTTGCAGGTCGTATTGGTCCGGTAATACCGCAGGAGACAGTTCATTCCAGTTCCAGTTTTGTTGTGCGAAGCAGAAAGATAAGATTAGATTTGAAAGTTTGTCAACTTGATTAGAGGTAATAATATTTTTTTTATGGAATATTAGGCAAACAGGCGTATCGCCTGATGGTAAGCGATTACCGGCGCCCATGGACACCCGTAACACCAGAGGCATCACAAGTGCGTTGCCGGCCTTGGTGGATGGGGTGGGTATGAGGGGAAGGGTTGGATTATGGGCCTCCAGTATCCTCACTCACTCGGTGAAATACAGCAAAGGCGCCGTTTCACACCGGTTTTCTGTGAGGCCGTGGTATCACTCCGGTCGAGGCGGCCCATGCATGCCGAAGCGTGGCTCTCCCACGGTAGGTAGTTTTAAGTCCCAACAAATGTTTTTCTGCGTTCATCAACATGATGATGTTTCTAAAGTATTTCCACTTTTTTTTTATTAGCTTTTGCCAGCAGCTCCATCATCGTAAAGGTCGGTTATCGAGGTGATTCGTCAAAAAGACATAACTTTTTTATGAATGAACCCATTGAAATGAAACGCATACTGAATGTTAAGTTAAGCAAACCGCAACGCATTAGTAAAAACCGCATTACAATCAGTTACGCTCTTTCTGAGATTAGCGTACAGACAATAAGATATAGAATAAGAGAGATCAATTCCACTGTATTTTTTTTATGTTTGTTACTTCAAACCTTTGAACGGGTGAACCGAGTTTGTTGATTATTTTTTTTATTTGAAAACTGGTGCTCCTCATGTTGGTCCAGTTTTTAAAGTCGGTGTATTTTTTTGGTAAAATTTAATTTTGTTATAAGTACTGATACATACTGTTATATATTTTATTAATTTTGATTATAATGTTACATACTTATTTATTTATTCACAACTTCATGCACTTATTTACATCGGCGGACTAAATGCCTTAGGCATTCTATATCAGCCAACCTTTGGGGGTGTAGAGATCTAGAATACATATATCACACGTAAAATAGTAAAGTTTTCTGGGTGTCGAGTATCAAATGGTGAGGTGGAAATAAAAGCTAATCGTATATATATGGTATGATTAATGTGAGATAGTGTGATATAGTATAGACAAAGCCTCCCTTGTTAGAAGATGCCTATGCTCAGCAGTTGGTTGTTAAACGCTGCTGATGAATGTGGAAGAGACCCAAGTTCTGTAGCAGAATTGTAAAAATTACAGTACACCGTCTTTACTTACCCCGGACCAGAATAGGGCATTAAAAAAAAGAGAAGACAATGTAGGAACATATGTATTAGCTAAGTCAACAGATTTATATAAGCCCGACATTACACGAGCGGCACAAGGCAGTCGTTCTCGGTTAGTTATCGTGTAAAGTCACCTTATGTAATTATTATATATTTACCATGTGTGAATAAATTAGAGTGAATGGACTAACTCTTTAATTTGTTACCTTACACAAAGGGCACTTTGAACAGTAATACCTTATAGTTATAGAACCTACTATTAGATAGGCTACGTTAAACATCAATCAGTTTTACAGCAACATTCAAAACACGGACACACAGAATACCCAGACAGAACATCAATTTGTGGAGTGAACACACTGAATGTTGTCTGTCTCCTGTGAGATTTGAATCCTCAGCACTTGACCCAGTAGAAAGCAGCGTGGCGACCGCTTAAAACTGTAGACCATTCGTGCAGTCAAAGGTGTCTCTATATAAAATTTCTAAAAGGAACATATTTTGACGATCGGTGATGCATCAGATATATATGACGAAACCCGATCGAGTAAGTTGGCATCGACAAAGTACAAATAGGATTGCAAAGTGGGTGGATATTCGAGAGATGCTCTATTGCAATACACCGGCGACACGATACGACACGTTATGGGTATTGAATAAAGTATGAGTCGAGCGCAAAAGGAAATGTTGTGGATGTGACAAGTGTAAGTCTCTAGTTTCAGTATAGTCAAATGTTGAACTGGTATTAAACTACAACATCTTTACATATCACATCTGAGATGGCAGTCTGCTATCTTTGTGCGACTTGAGTCTTTACTATAGTAATCAGACTGCTCATCATGAATATCACCCATAATAGTTCACAGCCGAATTCTGGGTTGCGGTTTATTGCGGATGCAGGCAATGCAACAATGCAGCATGGTGACCCATACCATGGCGGCCTAGTGCTTCTGCATTATTGGGCCTCCGGTCTCGCAATTAGTAACGAAAAATGAACCGCACAAATGCTGTCATCTTAGGTTGATCTTCTGCGCGAGGGTAGTACCGACCGGTCGAGCCGACCCGTTCGTACTGAAATCAGTGTGGTTCTTCTAGCTATACAGATTCTACCGAAATGACAACTGCCTCTCCTTCGAAAAGTTTACTAACAGGACTCCTCGTACATACATAAAAATATTTGAGGTCGACTGTGTCTGGGTGCAATAATAATTAATTTACATTTCTCACCCACGATAGTCTGATAGCCAACTAAACGTAATCTGTGCTATAGTAATCAAACTGCTGGTTAACATACTTAAATATTCAAATATATCAAAACCAGAGTGATTGCACAGATGTCGTAGTGGTTTAGGCGATTGCCACGACACTTTCTAATGCGCTGAGTGATGTGGGTTCAAATTCCAAATGGGGCCACACTTTCTGTGATCCACAAACGTCTAATGTAAATTTGTAAAGTCCCACTGCGACACAGGATATATTCCCGATACGAGAGTTTGTCTTCTAAAATAGAAGAAAAAAGTTATCATGTTCGCCACATAATTGAATGTTTTTGGTTGATTGTTAACAAACCCATTAGATGGAGAACTTAGAAATTGGGATCCTGACTGCTAAACTGGATGTCGACTGTCAAACCTGCCAACCATTACATTTCTGTCACCTATGACATCTATGTATTAAGTCTATAAATAGACTTAATACATGGATGTCATAGATGACAATAGAACTAAAGGTAGTTCTAATAGAACTAAAAGTAGTTCTATTAGCAACAATTAATTTCTAGCGTAACATGTGTTCTTGCGTAACACACTTCACGAGAAAATCTACACACAGAAAAGTTGACAAGAATCGGAATTGGTCTTCTCTTCTTCTTTTTGGAAAAATTAAAACTGAACAATACGAAACAAAACGATTCTTTATTTTATGGGTAACTCTCAAATTTGAAATGTAAGCCAACAAAAATATTAATACCGTTGTAATATTGCCAGGGATATTTTTTAAAAGAAATCAAAGACCTTTTGATGTGCGGGACTTACTTTGTGATCTTAATACACTTTTTATACGACCTTTAAATATTTTTAAATCGATTTTTATATTAAACGTTGACTTTGTATTTCACGACGATCAAAATATTGTTTTAGATCATGAAAAATTAAACAATCTAAGTTAAATAATAGTTAATTAATTTAATATTATATGTACGTAGTGTGTTCAAAAAGTATCGCGAATTTTACGTATATTCCAATTTAGATTTTTTTGTGTCGTTATATTGGTACATATATCTCTCATTTATGCTGACAAGTTCGACCATTTTCAATGTTCAGTTAATAGTTGACATCTGCTTTGCTGGCGCGTGTTTTGGTTCGTCTTCGATTTTTATCTATTCAAAAAAATGGAACAAAGAATTTGTATCAAATTATGTGTGAAAAACGAAATTAAGTGCGCGGATTTATTCCGAATGTTGACTGTGGCATACAAAAGGTGACAAAACTCGTATGTCTTAGAACAAATACTAATTTTGTTTCAACTTTATACACATATCAATACAAGATTAACTGCAAAAGGTTTTAACATTTCGTGAATTTGTGAACTGTATTTTTTTAAATTGGCTTTTTAAAATGTTAATTAACAAGTTATCAGTCTCCGCAAGAAACTCAATAACAATATTGATTCAAATATCAAGGCTTCAGTATTGATAAAACTTCGATACATGATGATAATATAAATTACTCTTAAGAACATCCTCGTTTCTATGGCCTTCCGGAGATCGTAAGGCTTCCCACACAACGTACGTACTAACCCATGAAAACGGCCTTTTCATATGTATGAGATAAGAGACTTTTTCTATTTGTCATGGAAAGTGTTGCCAAAAAAATCGAATTAGACGTTGACATGATAGGGATGCTGTACATCGTACCCTTCGTTATTGTACTGCGTATAACGATACGTTAAGCGGGTTTTATAGAGGTTGTCATATTGAATAAATTTGAGAGCGTCAATTTTTTTTTATTCTAATGTTCGGTTTATTTTTATACCGGCAACATTTATTGTAGAAAGATATAATACAGCTTATTCTCTGTGACAGTTGTCACTAGTGTCATTTTAGAACTTACAAGATGTATTTTAGGTAGGATTTTTAATATTTATAATGTACTAGCTGAGCCCCGCGGTGTTTCCTGCGGTACAACAACAACGGGGCAAAAGCCGCGGGGCAAAGTAAAAAAAAACCTGTATAAAAAGTATCATATGTCCGTCGCCTGGTTCAAGTTATCTTCCCACCAATTTTTCGTTAAATGGGTTTAACCGTTCTTGTTTATAACATAGTGTAACTAACACGACTTTCTTTTGTAAATATTTCACTTCATTTGTGATAAATAATGAAAATAAAAGTCGCTTCGTCAGTTTCGTAGCTATCTATCACAGAGATCGAACAATGTCCTTGTTACTGTTATGGTAGAAAACAAGTGTTGCCAATTAATAAACTGTTAGAAAAGGTAGGAAGACTAATTAACATGCAAAACTATGGGTGACTGATCGGCCTAATCTCCTGTGAGCTTTTGGAATATAATCAATTTCCCTTGAATTATTAAATTATAGTTTACGTAGACCACGATTAATCTCATTTAATATTGGTAAAGGCTATAGGTTAACTTGTAGTTTGACCTTTCGTAAGTGAACGGTCAAGTTAATCATTACCGGAGGCGTATACTGTTGATGCTGAAGATTATTTGTCAGAGATTGTGTATGACCCAAAACGAATTAATAATTTACTAATTTGTTTCATGAAGCAATGCGAGTACTTAATTTTAAATATATTGAAACGAACCTATAAAGAATTATTTGATAGATATTCGAAGAAACAAAAATTTTAGGTAGTGATAGTTACCTTTAAAATTAATGAATTGAGCAGGCAAAATATTTGATCAAGCTCGAGTATGTTTTTTTTTTTATATTCATTACTTATATTCATTAGAATTTTATAATTCTTCAAAACTTATTGCACCGTCAACTGCTATTGTCTCTACGATATATTTTGATCAATCTTAAGGTTGCCTGGAAGAGATTGCTTTCGGCAATAAGGCACAATCTGTACAACATATTTTTGTCGTTTTCTGTACTCTCTTGTAAAACTGTAACACGGTGTACAAATAAAGAGTTTTCTATCTATCTATCTATTTGCTATATTATTAACTGAAAGCGATAAGCCAACTTTCGATAAGTACTGTTTGATGAATTTCATCGAAATTGGTGGTGACATAAAATACTTTCAAATACTTTTATACCTACTACACATTTCCTTGGTAGCGCTAAGATAGCGTATGCGACTGCTGGGCTTGAGGAGACACAGCAATCGCATATTTGGGTTTGACTCCATATGTTTGTATGATCTACAAATATTTATTTAGGAGTTTGGGTGTTTTCTATGTATAATTTATACGTTTACAAAAAAAGAAGATAAGTATTCCATCAGCCATTTAAACTTGAATAGCGTTGGGTGTCAGATGTTCAAAAAAATATTTATTTGAGACTAAAATTTTACAGGTAATAAAAAAAGAGGCGCTCATTGCCTAGTTGCATTTGGTGATCAGAAACAATCACCGAGGGTAAGCAACGACGGCGCGGTCATTACCTGGATGGGTGACCGCGGGTGGCATATTACCATGAGCGTCTCCGCGATTGGGAGGTCACGATAAACAGTCGGTCCCGGTTGTTATCATACGATAACAGTCGTGAAAATTAGTCGGAGGCCTTCAGGCGGCTTAAAAACATCTAACGGCAAGATACGTATCCACAATGTATTCTTGCCAGTCCCCAACCTGCACTTGGCCAGCGTAGGGACGTATGGCCTTAACCCCCTCCTGAGAGGAGACCCGAGCGCAGCAGTGGGACATTAAGGGTTGTTGATTGATTGATAAATAAAAAAAGATACCAGAAAAACTGACTCCAAGAACTGGACCAAATTGAAATGGGAACAAGTAGGAAGCACCGCCTTTAAAAAAAAATTTATCAAAATCGGTTCGAACTTTCGACTGGATGTCAAAAGTTCTGAGAACTAAAACGGTCACACTTATCTTAAAATTGAAATACTAATAAGTTCCTATTGTGACATTGATAAATAAATATATCCACCCGTTATATTACACTTGGGGCCGAGTAATGGTCTAGGTCAAGCGATATCCGCAAAACAGGATGAATGGTAATAACTTCCACATGATAGATGGCCAGGGAAGTGACTCAAACTGACATTAACGAAATAGTTTCACGAACAAACCTGTTTATCCGGCGTTTGTACTGAAATGGATTTACGTGATATTAAAATACCAAGCAACAGTAAAATTATATCCAGCCTGTTAAAACAAAACTATTTACTCCTATTCTACTAATATTATGAATGCGAAAGTTTAAAAAGATGTATGGATATTTGTCACTCCGCAAAAACTACTAAGGGATTTATATACGTATGAAACTTCACACTCTTCACAGTATTAAAGCACATAGATCAGAATATCATAAACTGATAAACTGATATTCATAAATCGGTTGAATTAACACTCGACTCCAATTAATCTTGGGTATAATAAGGGCTAGGAAAATGAAGATCAGAATATCAGAAACTATTTTTACCGCAACATCCGATAAACACGGGCGGAGTCGCAGGCAAAGGCTAGTTGTATACAATTGACAACTTTTCCTCTGACTTTGTTCACAATGTTTCTATCCTAGAGAAGTCTCACTAGTCTGTATCATCATCATCATCAGCCTATCGCAGTCCACAGCTGGACATAGGGCTCTCCAATTTCACGCCACTTAGTTCGATCTATGGCTTCTCGCATACAGCTCCTGTCAGCTGTCTTGCGCAAATCATCGCTCCACCTGGCCTGTGGACGTCCTACGCTACGTTTGCCGAGACGCGGTCTCCACTCAAGAACTCGTTTACCCCAACGGTTATCGATTCTTCGGCAAATGTGGCCAGCCCACTGCCACTTCAGCTTTCTAATCCTGTGTGCTACGTCGATGACCCTGGTTCTTTGTCGGATCACCTCGTTTCTGATGCGATCCCTTAGAGAAACGCCGAGCATAGCCCTCTCCAAAGCACGCTGAGCGACTTTAAACTGATGGACCAGTCGAACCATAAGTCTCCACGTTTCGGCTCCGCATGTCACTACGGGTAGGACGCACGCATTGAAGACTTTCGTCTTTAGGCACTGTGGGATCGACGATGAGAAGATCCGACGAAGTTTCCCAAAAGCTGCCCAACCTAGCCGGACTCTTCTGTTCACCTCGTCCTCAAAGTTGTTTCTACCTAACTGCAAAGTCTGCCCGAGGTATACATATTTTTGAACAACTTCGAGAACGGCACTATTCTGTAACATGACCTAAAATAAATGAAACAAGTCGACATTGTATTTGTATTTCCTTGTTTGTATTTCTTTGTATTTATTTAAGACCCCTACCATAAATTACCATCACTTTAAATGATACATCACACTACCATCATCGTTCCTTTTTATCTATTTTTTAACATACCAGTGTACTTACTCCTAATTTTATTTTTTTCTCCATCCCATGGTTGGATGTAACAGATTACCCCCGGGCAATAAGGTCGTCACTTGTACCTACAAACCTAGTTTTAAGTCCATTATATAATCTTCTGGTGTACAATAAAGATATTATGATAGTTGAAACTGTTATTCCATAAGAGATTGTAGTATATTCCTGCTCGTCTGTGATCTATCTTAGCAACAGCACCAAGTTAGTAAAGTCACTCTGGTGTCAGCACGAATGAGCCGGCTCGACCAGAGCGATACTACCCTCTCATAGAAGACATGATAGCATTTATGCTGTCGTATACAAGTGTCGTTGGTAAATGCAAGACCGAAGGCCCAATGATGCAGAAACATCTCAATAAATCGCCATAATGTGGGTCACCATGTTGCATTACTGAATTCGCAATGAGTATAGTAATCTTGGATTCTGCTCATGCTTTCCATCAGCCAGAGTAGATTCACTATGAAATGTAATTCAAATATTGCAAATCCATCATATAGTTAACGTTACATTGAAGTTCGCACACCAATTTGTTCATCTAAAACTTAGTGAACATACAACATTCCCTTCGTTTTCCACCGTTAAGGAAAAGTTCTTGTCAAATTTGTCTTCGCAATTATTACGTTAATTGTTTTTGCCGATTAAAGTTTATGTTACATTTGAGCTCACATGTTCGTATTTGAAACGTAATTTAACCAGGAAGTAATGTGTTTGTACTTCATTAAAACGGAGCCTAAAAGCAACGTGACTAAATATTTTGGCTGGATAAACAGCAGCAATTCGTGGTAATCTACTGTATTGAACCGCCAAAATAAACGCTATTATTACTCACACATGTAAAATAAAGTATTAATAAACTTGAAAGATACCAAATACTTTTAAAATTTAGTTTCAAAAATCAAAAACCGAGTCAGAGGATTAATAATAGCATCGCACATCTCACACACGAATATTTGATTCCAAACTAGGCAGAGCCTGTATTTTGGTAACCAGAAATACTGATAAATATAATATTTTTCTAAATCTATGTAAGTGTATAACATATCCAGTCTGCTGCGTAGTTAAAGCAGGCCCCTGGCGTTGTTGGTTGGCTCTGTTCGGCGATCAGTTGAATCTCCCAATCTGAGGAGGGCGTAAAGCCCGCACACCGTGAGGGAAAATGTTCCGTCAGAGATCAGTTCAGTTCAAACATATTATAAATAAATTACGAGTTAAAAGTTATTGATATTGTGATAAGTATATCAATACTTTAATCGTGTTTCATAGAATGCTCTTTCAAAATAGTCTTTTTTACCCATTCAACAGAAAGACACATTCAAGAATATTCGACTTATTTAGATTATTTTAAATTATATTGATATAAAGAAATAACGTATGATGTAAAAAAAATACTTACACATATATATATATATATATATA
>PKRV01000430.1:370966-382082 GCA_003709505.1 Hyphantria cunea
ATATATATATATATAGTAGCAAGAACTTTATCATTTAGATTCTTCACATACAATACCTTTAAACGAGCAATTTTTGTACATACTCTTATATATATAAATATATTATAGATTTGATCTGAGTTTCGGAAACGGCTCCAACGATTTTCATGTAATTTAGTATGCAGAGGGCTTTGCGCGCTTTAAATCGATCTAGCTAGGATCATTTTAGGAAACTTACCTAAAATATGAGCAAAACTCGATCATCCAGATACTTAATAAATAGATGGCTTTAAAAATCCTGGCGGTAACGATGATAAGATGCTTTCTAAAACAAACCGAACCGAATAATATTCATCCGTTTGTCCTTTTAAAGTAGGTAATAAAAAAGGTAAACACATTTTTATCATTTAAATCTTTAAAAAAGACACAAAATGAGGGAAGACACAAATTGCTCCCATAAAGTCAGTACGGGAGCCGTTTCTCACGAACAATTTGTACACTATCCGGGCATGAATTTCCCGCTGGAAATTTTCACTGCAGAACTTGAATACAAAAGAAACTGTTAGCTACTTTTCAGAGAGGAATAGAGCTTTCTATTTATTGAAGTTAAAAAACCTAAAGACTAACTGTTTAGGAACTTTGTTGTACAATATTTGCTGCGAAAAAGATATATTTTTACAGTAGACATTGCAATTAGAGACTGACATGAGCATAGGAGCATGAGATGATTTTTCAAATTACTAAACTTAACGAAAAGATCCAATTAATTAAATTCTTTGGTTTACAGAGTCCAGACATTGAGAAATTTGTTTGAGAAATTGATACCTATATTACTCTAGTAACCGACGGTATTTGTGTTCGGGTGGATAGAACGAATTCCATTTGTGACCACAGCCGATTCAATTCGATTGGAACTTTAAACAATTTAGATGCTAAGCTCTATAAACTAAAGTCAAACCTTCTATTTAGACATTTTAACCTCTAAACAATATTTTATATGCACAATATTCTGTTACATACTGTCCAGTCTTGGACTGTCCGCATCCATACGCCGCCGCGTTACTTTCTCGTTCACCATCAGTCCATAGTGCCGCAGGGCGGTCTCCACTCTAACACATTTCGGTTCCGAAGAGCATTAGTTGGTCTGGAGACATTATCGGCCCACTTCAGAGTACTGATTGTCCCTGCGATGTTGGTTACCTTAGTTCTCTGTCGAATAATCTCGTTCTGAACTTTTAAAAGCTCATCATGTATGGATAATGAAGCTGATAAATTAGCATTTTTAGATATTTTGAAACAGTTTTTTTAGAATTGTATGACTGTGTAATTTTATTCTTGCCTGCTTGTTCTTGTAGAACTAGTTGTCATTGAGTTAATTAACGGATGATAATTACAGTTCCTACCCATTAAGTCTGGCTGTTTAATCTCTGCTTCTTATTGCATACTCGTCCAGTCTAAATCACATATTTATATTTCTCCTTAAAGCGACGAGTAAAAGGTTTCTGAGGTTTACACATTCATATGAATATATTAAAGTACTACACATTAATCATCTCAGTTTAGGAATTTCGCCAAGAGTAATTGTCTCATAATTTCTTCTCAAATTATCTGTTTATGTAAGGGTTTATAAGTCAGTTCCGTAACTAATTTGCACATAGATAAACGTATTATTTCTGAGCAATTTTATGCGTACATAAAATTCCTTAAAAATTCCCTGCGAAGATACGCCTAAACAAGATTTGGGCTTTATTACAACAGTTAAAGATACATTCTTATGTAATACCCAACAAGCTTTGAAAAATACACGACCATTTAACCAATTTGTAAACACATTGAGGCTTTGTATGTTTCATACTTGACAATTATGTCTGGAGTAAAAGGCTTCTCCTTTTTCCTCGCACGTCATATTTGAAGCTTTTGTTGATGGCAGGATCTTTCACATGTTTGGCAGACAAGGTCGACCGCAATTTGATATTTTCTAGATTAATTTTGTTAATAGCAGATGTTTTGTTGTGGGTTTTACAGTCTGGCAAGTTAATCTGCCACAATATTCAGTGTTTCTTTATTGATCCACGTTATTTAGCAGAAATGTTAAGTTTTAAAAACTCGGCAGAGTATTTTGCAGTAGTTACTTGGAAAGTGTTCAAGCAAACTCAACTGTAAAATAAAAACAGCTTTTTATCAAACGGTTTTTGTGCTATGAAGAGCTTATAATAAGAGATGTAAAAAGTGTTGAGAAAGAAACGATGAACAATGTTGTTCATTATATACTTAAAATATTATTTTTATAAAAAAGTTAATATATACATGTCTCAATACTTGAGAGAATCTTAAGTTAGTTTGCGATAAGATGATAGTGTCAATGTCATCGATGATAATTTTATCGACGCCAAATATTTCGAACATTGAATGCGCATCATCCTCAAAATCAAAAATCTCTCTACATTTCCTTTAAGACTGGTCGCCTAACGAAGTTTCCTTAATATATAATCACATTTAGACCAGAAAGAGGAAGGTTAGTGGGATTGAGGAAATTAGACGGTGTAAGAAAATTAGTGTAAGTGGGGAATATACTTCCGTACGTATGAGTATGTCCAATAGTGCACGTCTATTTCTGAATGATATGTACTTCTGTCTGTTAGTTCCGGCTAATCTCTGGAACGGCTTGAGCGATTTTGACTGTAGCAGCTTTCATGGGCAGAAAGCTGAAAATTTAATTAGGAGGAACTTTCTTTCACGTGTACTCACACACTCTAAAAGAAAGTGCGAGACCAAAGGAGGGTGGAAAGCATAAGCAAAATCCAAAAGTAGAGGCCACCATACTGACGGTGAATGCAGATAATGCAGCATGGTGATCTACACTATGGCAGCCCATTGAGATGCATCTACATCATTGGGCATTTTTTTATGAACTGGTTTCTGCTTTTAATGATCCCTTTATATGCAAGTTTCAAATATTTCAATAAAGTTAAGAACATCAATATGAATGTCATACACTATCTGACTTTTTAAAAGAATGTTTGTATTCCCGAGATAAAAACTTGAAACCAAACAAAGAATTGTTATTATATAATGTTTACAATTTAGTTTGTTTTCTTTTAAAACCGATAGCATGATGTTGTGTGTTTCGTGTTATCGTGTTGCAAATTGAAAAGCCAGTCAGAGGACACAGGTCAGGCATAAGAGCTGATAAAGACTTTAAGATTAGTTCACAACCGAGTTCTTATCGGTTCCTCGAATTTGATGACTACATCAGCGGTGGAGCTAATTCGATTTGTTTTTTACTTGGCTTAGATTACGAGAAACTCGGGTTTCAAGTGTTTTTTGTATACGCATCTATGTCGTAGGATATATCAATTTTTAAAATTCAACTACAAAAATTAAATCCTGTCTCACGTTTTTTTTTAATAGATTTTTAAATTAAGAAAGTAGAATGTAACCATTAAGAAATGGTTGAATGATTTGCAAATATTTATTTCGGGTTTTGAGTGTTTTCTACGTATAAACATGTATGTATTAACAAAAAATTTATACCTATGGATCGTATCAGTCAATCCAACGGTTAAAGTGTATGTGTTTCAGATGTCCGAAATATTAAAATACTATTATAGTTACAATAACTACTGCAAGACCAAAGATACCATAAGTCTAATGAATTAAAAGCAGATAGGAAACGGTATTCGAAGTCAGATACATCTACGTCCGTTCTGTGCTTAGGCTCACAAGTAGATCAATTTTCGAGGCCACACTCATTTTAAATCAAATGCCTTGAACCATACGCAAACTTTCAAATAAAAAACAGGATCACAGCCCGTCGAAGACCAAAGCCCGTCGAAGAGTATCTTTAATCAAAATTGAATTGTATTGTTGAGTTATTTATTGCCTCTGTAGCGCAGTGGTATCGTACGCGACCGCTGTCTATGAGGTTTCGGGTTCGAATCCTGGGTCGAACCAAATGTTTGTATGATCTGCAAATATTTGTTTCGGAGTTTGGGTGTTTTCTATGTATAATATGAAAGTATTTACAAAAAAAAATGTATATAAGTAATATCAGTTGTCTAGTACCCATAGTTGATAGAGATGGCGTTGTGCGTTAAAATGTCCGAAAATATTTATTTATTTTATCCGAAAATATTTTTTTTATCATTATAAAATTCTTATTAAATACACCAAATCAGTATTTCAATGCCAAAGGTGTTTATAAAAACGTATCAATACAATGAAGGTTTGGTATTAGTAGTATACCGCTGGTTGCAAGCAACAATCGTCAAGTCACTTTGTCCTATTACAAACTTCAACGAATATTGACATTTATTACTTTAGAACGAAGTTCTAAAATCCTATAATCACCATTCTTCCTCAAGCCTTCCTTTCAATACAATAGTAAGACACAGTGTGAAATGAATTGAACCTTAAGTTTGCTACTATAGGTTCAAAGTTTGAGACTAGGTAGTTTCACTAACGTCCTTTTGGGTGTGTTGTTGGAAACAAACCGGTGAGACCAGTGTCTGTCCAGTTGGTACAACGAATGCTCTGTATAGCGAAAATAACCACAACGGTTTGAACTTATCTGCAGAACAACTACAGTTCGAAAATACAGACAAGTATTCATAATTGGATATTGCGAACACCCGTGGACCGAATTCGTTTTGAAGTTTCCTTTGCATTTTGTAAATAAAATATTATTTTATATCATATTTACACATTTTAATTTCTCTCAGAATCTATCCATACTATAATATTATAAATTCGAAAGTAAATACGTATGTCTGTTACGCTTTCACGGCTAAACCGCCGCACCCATTTCAATTAAATTTGAAATGGTAATACTTAGATTCTTGAGGGAGGACGTACAACGCAGCCAAGCTAAGTTTGCACCTCGCGTCGATACGGTATCAAAAAAGGAATTCGCTATTAAAATTCAACTGAAAAAAAATAAACGAATATTGGTCATAAAATGTCGGTCGAGGAAATTTTCTGTAATAATTTGATAGATGTACTCTGAAATAATAGCTATTTAAATATTGTTCCTCGACGCGAGGTGCAAACTAAATTTGGCTGCGTCGATGTAGGTTATTTTTTAGGGCAATAACCGACACACATTTACAATATACAATATATTGTAAATTGTTGTTTTCTCGCCATTGTGGATTTTTAAGAACACAGACACATAAATTTAATTTCGTTAGAAAACTCAAAAAACTGTTTTTACTAAACTTAGTTCCAAATTTAGCTACAACAAAATTAATTTTGGGCAAATTATTTAAACTTGTTTATTTAAAATTTCATTAGTTTTAGTTACTATCAAATTTTCAATTATTAAAACGTTTTAAGATTAATTTACTTTATCCGAGAGAAAGATCAATATGGATGTTCTTTACCTACTGAATATAAGTCCGTTAATGATCGCCAACTAATCGGGCGACTGATAATGAATTCCCTTATTTAATGGGACCGTCGACAAGCACCATTAACTTCTCGTTGCTCTTAATTGACTTATGAACCTACGAGCGATCTATTGTAAGAAAAGAAATGCTGTTCTGTTATTACAGAAAAGTCTAAAAGTCCGTGGCCCAAAATACTTCACACATACACTAATAAATATGGATGAGCACAGTAATAGTGAGGTCCAGTTCTATAGTTTCTCTGTAGTTCGGTATATCTTCACTAGATGTCACTGCGATATTTTAAGAAATTAAGGCGATTATCTAATCGATTATACGAAACTTAAACTGGTTAAGATTTCGACCAGGATGCGGTGTAATACAGCGATCTTACAAAATCTTACATAATAATAGTAGATTTTAAGAATACTCCTATTATCTGGAGCTGTAAACAAACCATATATATCAGCAAAATGTAACAATGTTGGTCTTCAATTGGCTTTATTGTACTATCATATGGAGCAGCAGCCTTTAATAGTCCACTGATGGACATAAGCCTTTCTTTAGTACAGAGTTTTACATCAAAACGAAGTAGACTCGCAAATATATGTCATAGTGGTTTCAGCTAATGTCTCGCCGCTTACTATTGCGATGAGTGGTGTGGGTTCAAAGTTAAAACTTCACATGGGATGTTCTTCGTACAAAGCCAGATTCAGAACAACCATCCACAAACTGTTGCTCTGAGCTTAGGTGTTATTTGTGTCAAAGTTTCTTGTCTATTTGTAAACCCACCGCGACACAAGATCATTCCTAATGGGAGAGTGGTTTTAAAAGAATCACCTTAAAGTATTTATTAAGTGTCATGTAAATAAACTTAGGCTTCAAATCTGTCTATCTCTTTTAAATTTCAAAGCTCTGATAATATGTACAAAGAACCGCCACAATATATTTGGCAAACAGGCGCTAAAAAGCCATTTACGTTAATAAACATAAAGTTATGACTCCAGAACCGCTTTAAGCGCCACAAATAATTCTCAAAGGCTTTAAAATTGTAACAAAGCTATAATCCAGATTATTCTAAGAGGCTCTCTTAGAAAATTTCACCCAAATTATAGAAGTGTTTCTCTAAATAAACGGCCTCTTTACTTAAGATCATTGATGACTTCCAAGAAAAGTGTAAAATGAAGCCTTTGCCTCATAATATAGGCTTAGTATTCCAATGACGCGTTATTGGTTTTCTAGTACTTGACTCTCCAACATTGACTGACGGAGAGGTAAGTTCTAGAGAATAAATAACGGGTTACAATTAAGCGTTAAAATACGCGCTACGTTTAAGAAAACTAATTAAAGAAATTTTGTCTTTTGTTTAATGAATAGATGTTTTATAATGTTGTTTTTATGATTGCTTTGATTTGATTATAATATGCTGTCATGTTTCATTGGGGAGTGCATTGAGACCGCCATAGTGTGGGTCACCATGCTGCACTGCATCGTCTGCATTTGCATTGAGTATGGTTTACTACTTTGGTTTGGATTCTCCTCATGCTTGTCACCAAGCAGAGAGTAGAGTCAATTTAGCAGGCTCATTTATTAAAAAAATTGATATTTGTTTCTGAAAAGGGGGCAAAGAGTATACGTTTCGCCTGATGGTAAGCGATTACCGCCGCCAATGGACACCTGCAACTCCAGAAGCATCACCAGTGCGTTGCCGGCTTTTGGGGAATGGGGAGGGAAATGGTGGGAGGTTTTGTGGTATAAACCTCCGGTATCCTCTCTCAGTCGGTGAAACATAGCACAAGGTGAAACTAAATAAAAGGTTGTAAAATCGTTACATTTCATCATCAAGCAGTTAAAAACAATAAATTACAAAGAAAAGTTTCTCTAAAATAAGCAAAGTAATTATAAAACAATCAACTCGTACTTCATCTTGATAACAAAGAAATATGATAAAGAACAGCAATATCGTTTATTGGAAATTAATATATCATTCATACATAATTTCTTACTTCCACAACTTTCAACGGCCATAAAATATAAGATAGCATATTTTCAGAGGTCTTTGTTTCCTGAACAATGATGTTCACGATAGAATCTTCGAGAACAAATTTGGGTGATATGTAAAGGAATGGCGTAGTTAACGAACAACTTGGTTTTGAAGTAACGCCAAGAAAGTTAGCCGTGTGAAGCAATTAAGTTCTCTTAACAGATAGAATATTTATCTTTAGAGTCTATTCGCAGTGCACAAATAAAAATAATATGTAGTTACGTAGTATGTAGTTAAGCATATATGTGTATTATGTATGTTAGTTTATGTTACTTTTATATATTTATTACCGTAATTGTCTGTGTCTAAAGGTGATGTTAACTACGATGTTCTCCTAGCCGATTTCGGCTACGGCGCCACGTCTCAACGGAGACCAGCCTACTTCTATATTGCACTAGTGTGTGCGCAAACACAGGTGCACTCTCTGTTTCTTCTCTTTCATAATCCGATGGGGCGGTTAACCGACACGACCGGGGAAAGATCGGGCGCAGGCATGACAGCTATACGTGCTCTCCGAGGCACGACACGAGGTTAACAATAGGCATTAGGCATTCCTAGAAAATCGGTGAGATAGTTTCGGAGTTCAACGTAAGCCAGTATCCTGCAGTGGACCATTAAAGGCTGTTGATCCGATCTATGATGTTTTTATAAAGGAAATCTATTCAAGAAAAATTGAAGTGTCTGTTTGTACGCATCTGAAAATACAATATTAATTTATTTAGTATATCCATATATTGTTGGCTCTGAAAAGCAGGCACACACTTACCTCCGTCGCTCACTGTTGACTGAACTGTATCACGACCGCACGTGCACTAGAGATGCCACAATGCTTCCTTCTCATTCATTCACAGATAGTACAATGAGTGAGTGAACAGAACGAATGCGTTACAGTTTATGCAATAGTAAAATGTTTGATTTGTATTTACTGAAGGATATATTTTATTTGTTAAATCACTATATAACATTAAAAACTTAACATCTTTTGCACCTACTGCATCTTATTTTTACATCACCTGAAGGTCGACTGGGAGAGAAAGCCTCATGGCATTAAGCCCGCCTATGCACAATAAGTGCATTTTTGTGTCGCGGGGGACTTTACAAAGATACATAAAGCGAGACAAAGAAAACCCAGACTCAAAACAACAATTTGTGGTAATAATTATAATAATTAATAATTATTACTACTACTTTTGTTTTAGACTAGTTTCGCCCCGTGGCGTTACCTGCGGTTATAATTATACAACAACTGGGATAACACCGCTGGGCGTTACCAGTATCACACATATTAAAACGAGAAAGAAACCTCTAATTATAATTTATTGGTCAATGTTTACTTTTATCTCAATTACAACTGATTTTGGATGACCCTGTTTGTGCAAATATTGGTTTAGGATTTGTTACAAGTAATGAAGTTACTTGAAACGAATTTATTTAAGACAAGTGTACGTAGTACGTGTATGTAGGCCGATCTTTAGCACGAAGGACTGACAGTTCGAAGAAAGTGGCCGGCATTGGATGGATGTAGACTGCCCAAGACCGGGATAGTTGAATAGGACAATAACACAGCGAAAGCGCTGTTTCACACCGGTTTTCTATGAGACCGTGGTATCACTCCGATCTAGCCCACCAATTCGTCCAAGCTTGGCTCTCCCACTGTAACAGTGAATGGCGATAGGTTGAAATAATTAAGTATACCTGATCTATTCTGTATGAATATCTTAACTTATCGACTGTACCTTCACATACACAGCTTTTTTACATTAACAGAAAAAATACTTTATTGTCTAGATGACTTGAAATGTGTGTGTTAACATTACGATCTCTCATAATCTCCCGTGATTGACTAGATACTCCTTGTTTTTACCTAAGAGGTCCAAAACAAACCTTTGCCATTTCTCTCCTCTAAATAGACTTCAAGCGGAGTATAAATCTATCTGCAAGAATAGGGACATCGATGTATTTTATTTAAGTTTACCATCTTTTAACAGAAAATTGACATTGTTAAGCTAACTAACTGATTTTAGATTTTCTTTTGCAGCATGTTAGTTATGTATTTGATTGTGTATTGTGGACTTCTTGGAATTCTATGAATGGATCTGTACTGTATTTACTTGTTATTCTTGTGTTTAAACTATGTACTTTTCTTTTCTTAAGTTAGAGGATGCCTTAAGTTCCCAACTATCTGTTTCCACATATTTTTGCTTTCCGTGGCAACCTGTTAATAATGCAGCACTCATCATCATCAATCCATAATGTCCCACAGCTGGGCTCGGGTCTTCTCTCAGGAGAGGGTTAAGGCCATACGTCCCCACGCTGGCCAAGTGCGGGTTGGGGACTGGCAAGACAACGTTGTGGCTACGTAATCTTACCGTTGGATGTTTTTAAGCCGCCCGAAGGCCTCCAACTAAGCTTCACGACTGTTATCCTATGATAACAACCGGGACCGACTGCTTAACGTGACCTCCGAATCACGGAGACGCTCATGGTAACATGCCACTAGCGGTCACCCGTCCAGGTACTGACCGCGCCGTCGTTGCTTGCCCTGGCTGATTGTTTCTAATCGCCGAGTGCAACTGGGCTATGCAGCACTAATGGTTGTATATTATTGTTATGAGCTTCTTAGCGTTTAAGGTGTATGTCGTTGTTGGTTGTCCAAATAAAATAAAATTAAAATATGGGGACTTCACGCATGACGTAGTGGTTAAAGCGGTCGCCGCGCCGCTCTCTACTGCGCTATTGTGTGTATTGTATAATTACAATTCCCTTCATCCATCAGTTGAGAACGGAACACTTGTCTTCAGCAGTACACGGCTATAGGTTGATTTGATTAAATATAATTTATTGAGTTTACTTACGGTACTTGATGTTTCTGCCGAGATCAGGTTTGTTCTATCATTATCAAACAACACGTACCGATTTTGAAAAAAAAATAGTTTGTATACCTGAAACAAAATAAATATAGATGTTAAGTTCTGGACAAAAAACTACCCCGTTGTAGTGTAAGCGTAAGGGACTGCAGATCAAGAGGCCTCGAGTTCGATTCCCTGGTCGGTCTGCTGTTGGGTTTTTCTTACAAGAAATTTTTAGTAGCAGCCCGGACTATGGAAGATGGCGGTGTTTCCCGCCCATGCCTCCGAGAGCACGTCGATTGTCATGAACATCTATGGCAGTCGTTATTGGGAAGTCAGTGCCTTCAAATATACTGACAACTTATTCAACTCTCGAATTTAGTTAATCCATGGGGTTACGGAGGTCGGATGCCAGTCGCTCAGTGTAAAAACTGATATTCAGGTAAAGCCGGCTGAACTAGTAGCCGACCCCAAATAATTTTGGGAATAGTAAAGGCTAGGCAGATGAAAAACTTCAGAACACTTTCTCCAAAATTTTCTTACTGAAGAAAATCAATTACAACATAATAAACATAAAGTAAATGAGAAATAACAGTTTTAAAAAGATTTATTCATTTAAAGATCCAGTCAGATTTTTAGGTTATTTATATGAGTGAGGATACCGGAGGCCCAATTTTTTATTTTATTTTTTTACGTGTGGAGACCCTCTCGGGCCTTCACCCCACCGGGGTTTGCAGCGGGGTGGTGTGTGGTAATCGAACCGACTAAAACTACACGGTGTGCCACTCTGCGCCTGAGATGGGAGAGATCTGGGAACCGCTTTCTTACGCCATCCGGACCCCACCCAAGGATACCGGAGG
>PKRV01000430.1:382486-475731 GCA_003709505.1 Hyphantria cunea
CCTCCGCCGCCCGGTTCGCCGGCGGCGGATCGGGTCCGAGTGGAGATCGTCCTCTCGGGCCTTCTCCGCCACCTCCTTCTGCGAGATGACTTCCTCGCAGAAGGTCGCGACCGCGGTAAAACTGCTCTCGCCGCCGGCCATGGAGCGTACGACGGCCGGCAGCGAGAGATCTCCTCCGATGACTGCAGTGAGGGCCCGACGCTGCGGCGCCCAAGCGGGGCACGCGGCCAGCGTGAAGGATACCGGAGGCCCATACCCCAACCCCTCCCCGCATTCCCATCCCCAGCCTCTGATATAGCGAGTGTCTAGGGGCGGCGGTAATCGCTGGCGATACGTATGCTTGTTTGCCCCATATTCCATAAAAAATGTATCTTGTATACATACTTTATATTATTACATAATTCAAAAGTAACTCTGTCTGTCTCTAGCTGCTGCACCGATCAATGAAATTTGATATGGAGATACCTTTTTTTTACCTGTGGAAACCACCACGGGCCGTCACCCCAAAGGGGTTTGCGACGGGGGGGTGTATCGGAATCGAACCGTCTAATTGCCTGTGTGCCATTCTGAGACGGAAGGGATCCGTGCACTGCTGTTACTAACTACTAACATATCCCTCATAGAGGCATCGAGCCTACTTTGACTTTTGAGGCCTTACCTATAGGTAACATATAGGTAACGAAAAAGAGTAACCTATATAAGGATATATCCTTATACAGGTTACTCTTTTTCGCTATAATCGACATACATTTGGGCGAAGCGATGTCTATATTCAACGAGAGTATAAAAAGTAAATAGCTTTGAAACCAGCAAACATTGTTTTGCCATAAAAATAATAATTAGGAGTGAGTCACCTTATTATTTAGGGGTATGAAAAACAGATGTTGGCTGATTCTCAGACCTACCCGATATTTACGAATTTGGTAAGAAACACCGAGACACGAGAATTTTATATATTAGATAGAAGACGTACGTTTCACAGCACACGAAGGGTATTTAGTAATTAAGAGTCCCTTTCACATTAAAATTTCAATAACCTATTAGGGGGAACATTCTGTAAGTAGGTAGATCTTAAGATATTATTGTAATAATACAAAATTCTATTTAATTAAATTCCCTTGTCAAAGGGTTATAGTTGCTAAAGTGTCATGTTTTTGAATGTAAAGGCAATTTACACTTAGTATTCGAATTGCTGTTGAGTATAGATAAAAGATAGGCTTGAATGGGCTGGCTCGACCGGAGTGGTACCACACCTCACAGAAAACCGGTGTGAAACAGCGCTTGCGTTGTATTTACTGTTACTTTCCCCCATTCACCCCCATCCCCGAAAGGTCGGTAACACTTATGACACCTTTGGTGTGTCTGGGTGTCATCGGCGGTGGTAATCGCTTACCCTTAGGCGATACTTCTGCTCGTTTGTCATTAAAAACCGAAAGCAGTGAGAAATCACAACAATTTCGGAATACTGGACACAAAAAAAATATCACTAATAAAAACTTGGTGAGAAATAAGATGCAGGCCTAAATAGGTGTTATAATCTACCCAGTCTGGCCATAAATACTGTTTAAGTAATAATAAAAATATAGCTTTGAATTTTGACTCTGTCATTTTTATACGATTGTTCATTGGGTTTTATTTACGCGCCAATATATTGTAAAATATTTTGTGATATTAAAAGGAGTGGGGTGATAAAGAGTACTGTATTGCTGTGATTGCATTACATAAAGTAGGTATGGAGCCAAACATAACTTTTAAAATCCTTCATATCCTTGGTATTAATACCTTATTTATTTGTAACAGAAAAAGATCTGGCCGTCCACGTAGTGTTCGTAGGAAAAAGACGATCAAAGCAGTAAGGAAAAAAATTTGAAGAACGCCTGTCCGAAAGCAAAAAAATGCCACTTCGAAAAAGCTTTATATATTTTTAATGGTTTTACATTAAGGTATTCAACTAACACACTGAAATAGTAATACATGTTAAGTACTAATATAAATTGTTTTTTTCTTTGTTTTGTAACAATATTTATGGCATGACTAAATATATATATATTTATACATACCTGAATCATTTACTTTGTATGTTTTTTTAGGAAAAATATGCGAACAAATGCGTGCGAAATTTCATACTCCTATGAAATTTGGCACATAAAGTTTATAAGGAGGAGGGCAAAAATCTAAAAATAAAATAAATAACAAACTAAAATTTAAAAAACTCTCTATACAAGCACATAATAGAGTAATCTTACGTCAAAAATGCCTTACATCATTTTGGAAAGAGATTCTTACACTGCTGAACTGATATTAACCACACATAACTGTCTTTCAAATGAAAAAAAACCGCATCGAAATCGATCCATCCGTTTGAGAGTTACGAAGCCACATATAGAGAGACAGAGGTCGTCAAACTTAAAACACCCCTATTTTTGTGTCAGGGCTAAAAACGCATTTGGTTGAATTACTAGTATTAATACATAATTAGCTACCATATAAAGATACTTATTTAGTCTGTCAAAACATATAATTCCATGTTACAAATATTTTAGCTATTTATTTAGCTATTTATTATTTATTTTAGTTAGCGGCAGCTCTCATTTTAACGTTAGCACCTGGATGACCAAACTTTGCTCGGTATTTTTTTGATAAGTTTTCTGAAAATGAATATTAGCTTGATCGATTTATCGTCCCCAAAATCTTTTTCATACCAAATTTAATGAAAATCATTGAAGCTGTTTCTGAGATTCAGATCATTATATGTGTACAAGAAATACTTGTTTAAAGTTATTAGATCTCCTTGTAAATGATCAAAATACATAGTGGATTAGTCTTACTCAAATATTTAATAACGCAAATTGTAACTAATATGCCTTGTGAGATGTAAGAGGTATTAGATAGGCAAGGATATGAGGTTATTTATTCAAATTGCTTGAAGAGCATGGTTTTACTATGTTTTAATGTAGACGTATTATTAATGGTGCAGAGGACTTCTTATCGAGGAACACTTTTAGTAGTTAGATACCTGAAAAATATATTTTAAATTATGTTCTGGGATTTTTCATTTGGTTCTATTATATTCGTTGACAGTTTAGTCTTAATTTATAGAGTTCTGATGATGTCTATTAATTACTTGAGGAGTTTAGAGGGGGGGGGGATATTTACGCGCCAAATCTCTTCTAATCTTAGCTTGGGGAGAGAGTACAAAAATATTTATTTATTTTCCTTTAATTTATCTGATTTCAATCTAATCTTAAATGCTAGTCTTAACTTACTGTAGTGAGGTTAGGAGGTGGGGTATGGGGTTGAGCCAAATCTCACGACATCTCACAAGGGGCAGCGAAGTAGCAAAATCGCCAAAAACATCTCACATTAATGGATGCCTCATAAGGAGGCACACTTGTCACTTTTGCATTGCAGGTGCACTTAGTATCAAATTACTCGTTTGTTCGTTGGACTCTTTGAAACCTATCCCATTAACTGAAAATCAAATATCATAAATCCATTATAAAAACTCCATTCCAATCAGCTCAAATTCCATTCATTAAATCGGCTAAACATTTTCGAATTAGCAGCGCCATTGTGCATGCATATGAATTTACTGGTCATCCAAGTTACGAATGGTGTTATGCATACGATATTAAATGCATGCAATTACATTTCCATATTTTATTTATCTTACTTTACACGTGTTTATTGACAAATAAAAATCTGTATAACCAGCAAAAATGTGGTTTCTGGGGCAAATAACAACATGTTACGCTGTAACCTACTGTTTTTTGACAAACTGACCAAAAGCCACCTTACAAAAAGTGACGCCAAAAGTGCGTTAGATATGTTTATTTTTTACATGATTAACATGTTATTATGCAAAACATATCACAAAAAGCTTTTAAATAATATTTTTTAGTTAATTTTTTTTAAAGACAACGCCTCTTTAGGCCTAAATCCTGCGTCACTTAAATTTACGTACACAAACATACGAAAATCGGACACAAGGAACACCCAGATTGGAGACAACAATATGTGAATCACTCAAAGTGTTTTATAACGTGAAGTTTGAACCCACAACACTCAGCGACCGGTTTAACCACTACGCTATACATGCAGTCCATCACAGCCCACAGCAAAAAACAATATCCACTGGGTTATATATTTTAGACATAACAAACATTGAATCCTTAACTGCGATTGGTACCTTAATAATTTGTTTTAAATATTACGGTACTATTTTTGATCCCATTTTAATGTAATCAAGAAAGAAATAAGAACGAACAAATATCTATTCATTCTATTTAGGTGTACACACAAAGAAATCGTCGCTTAAAACAGGTGTCACATTACAGAACACCTGTTCCCGGTCCAATAAAAAAACACCCGAGCAATTCCGATGATCTGGGTTGGTTCGCCGTAAACTGTTTGACGGCGGAATAAAATTTAAGACCCTAGGTCTACCGCTGACTGTGTGACTCGCAATCGAAGACATGTCGGATAGAGGTTTAAAAATGTCGTACGTGTGAATTGTAAATTATTCCTACTATTTATGGTTTGTGAACTGAGAAAGGACTTATTTAAGAAGGTGGTATATTTAACTAAAGGTTAACAGCATTCATCATCAACACACAGCC
The DNA here is from genome assembly GCA_003709505.1 of Hyphantria cunea. Classification (NCBI taxonomy): domain Eukaryota; kingdom Metazoa; phylum Arthropoda; class Insecta; order Lepidoptera; family Erebidae; genus Hyphantria; species Hyphantria cunea. The sequence goes on from PKRV01000430.1 coordinate 387,106, forward strand.
TTTAGTAATATACTCCTGGACATGGATCACTCCTTGGTAAGAAGTTTGTGTCTACTATATTAATAAAAAGCTGTTGCCCGCGACTGCGCCCGCGTGTATGTCGGTTATCGCGGCAAATAGTAGCCTATGTGTTATTTTGATGTATAAGCTATATTGTCATAAAGTTTCATTAAAATCCATTCAACGGTTTTTACGTGAAAGAGTAACAAAAATACATCCATATTTATAAACTTTCGCGTTTATAATTTATTTATTTAATTATGGGAGAAAAAAAAACACTCATTCATCATACATCTTATGTTAACAAGAAAATATTCATAAACGGTTTACTTAGAACGTAACCTACGTGTTAAAATATAAATTGACTACTTTATCTTGAGTGAACCAAAACTTAAAAACAATACTTGAAATAAGTGATAAACAATGAAAAAAACAAACACTATAAAATAATAAAACAGTATGTAAAAGTACAAAAAAAACAAATGCTTGAATATATCTAAAATGTAATTAGATTGCTTTTTTACTCAAATAATTTCTAAATTTAATAACAGAAGATGTAAATATGTCTAGATCCGTGAAATTAATATTAAAGTTTTTAGTTAAGCGACGTAAAGGGGCGCGTACACTAGCGTTAGTGTGACAAGTAGAGGTTGCAAACAAGGGATGCGTGCGCACTTTGCGCCTTATTGTAGTTCTAGGCAAAATGTAGCATAACTTATATGGCATATCAGGACAGTAAAACTTCTTACTACATAATGTTTGTAGGATAATAGCTTAATGTCATCCTTCGTGGTTTGTTCTTATAACACCTACGGGATGAACAGGGCTGGTGTCACACACATATTCTCAATCCACCTTCAAATATTATCAAACTTATAATTTACTGATTAAAAATTGACCTTGTTTAGAGGAATTTTGGCTAACTTAAAGAATTTTATTTCCTCTATTGAACGTATACCATACATTGTAAAAAATGTCCATAAAATACTATGATCTAAAGTTCATTCCGTCAAATTTTCCAACTGTACTATCGTATAATATATTCAGGGAACAAAAGCTGTACTAAAACCTCCGTCTCTACTTTGTACCCGATTTCATAAAACCTTAATTCCTATTCATGAAGTGTTGATTAAAATCGATAAACCTCCTAGCTCCTAAACAAACAATTTATAAGCTCTCAAACCAATTTTTAGGTTTATTTAATCGCCCCGAGATATGAAAGAACGTTTATTATCTCCTTTTAACGATATTCTAAGGACTCATTAATTACATCAATAAGATATAATGAAGGGCTCGTGGCTCTATATAACATATTCAATAGATTTCAATGGTTACCTTGTAGGTTAAATATATTGCAAAGCTGAGCATTCCTAATCAGGTCAGTTTATAGATAGGTGGCTATTTTCTTAACATATTGGACACCTCGGTTGGCCTAGTGGTTTCGATAGTCAAGTAGACTGCGTCGCGTGTTTTGGGCTGAAGCCCAATACGGTAGGTACATCACTTACTGAGATTCAAAATTGTTGTTCTGAGTCTTGAGTGTACTTTGCATCAGTTTCATGTACGTTTGTAAAGAGCCTCGCAACACTTAATTTCCTAATAGTGCGAGAGCTAAAAGAAAGCCTTGGAGAGGTATTTTTTATGTTTTACGTGTAGAAACCGTCATGGACCGTCATGGGTTTTGCGGCGGGGTGGTGTGTCGGAATCAGACCGACTAAAACCAAACGGCGTGCCATTCTGCGCCTGAGATGGGAGGAATCCAGGATCTGCTATTATTATGACATCGAGACCCCTCTCAGCGCCTGCCCGCAATGAAGCGGGCACTGTCTGCTGGTAAGACTCTCTAATTAGGCGACGTATGCCAAACGCGTACGTCGCTCCTTCGCGGCTGGTCACTTAAGTGGATGGAGAGAAAACCCGACCTGTCCATCCGCATTCACATTCAGGGCGGCATGAGGCGCTGGCAAGCGCGCCTCCGTCCTAGTCGACCTGGCCCGTTCGTGTTCAAATCACCCAGCTCCAATCCTACAGGATGAATATTCTTTCCTACGTGCATCTTACCCTTTTTCCAAATTAATTTGGAACTGAAGAAATGATTGAGTGACTATCCCCTCACGGCTTGCATCTAGTTTTGGGTTTGCTCTCAAACAGCGGCTTTAACGGTTCCTGAATTCTAGATATCCATTGGTTGTTATTGACCACCAATCAAGTCGTCAGTTTGTTAATCCCAACATCACAAACAACAAACAATTACACTTATCCTCTCTTTAAACAAATTACTCCCCTGTAAGTCGAGCCACGTCGGTTTCTCCTTCAATCGACATTTACAGCCCTCGTATATTTAGGTTTTCTTTTACAACCGAGCTGCGTAAACGTGATGAAGTTCACGAAAGAAGCTTGCCGAATACCTAGAACCATTAGCCTTGACCGTTCTTGTCATGCGTTCTTACACGTACATAAATACCACTTTAGGCTACTTGCTATTGACCTATAAAATCCACTCGAGCCAAATGTTTGAAGTGAAGTTAGTTTATAAACTTAGAAAAAGTCATATGTGTCGTAATAAAGTGATATTTGCGTCACTCATGTGTGGTTATGAGAAGGCGAATGGAAGTAAATAACAAGATTTTGGTAACATATACACTAGAAACCTTTACTTGATTTGTACTAAGAAAGTAGTCTTTCTGCTATCAATACCGGAGTCGAACCGACTAGAAGTTCCTAAAGTAGGAAGGATCCGGGACTTAAAATCTTCAATTTGTTATCAGTAAACTACCTATATTCTTACTCTCCGATAGCCGATCCTTTTACACAGTTCATGGATCTTTTCTGCTTGTCCTGTCCTCTCTCCTCTTAAGAATATTGTTATTGTTTTGTAATTTTGTAATTTACCACACACATACATTTCTTAGTTTCAGTACTCACGTGTACTAACCTAGGCCCAAGTTTTGCAAATTTAATTTCTTTTCATCAACATACAGAATTATAGTATCATCTTTCTCACTTATATATTCTGTTTTTGTGCCGTCGGTAAACGACTAAATTCGCAAAGGGGATCCTCCAATTCAACAGGCGAAAAAATAGCCCAAAAACCTTTCTATGTCTAATAAATAGGCTGTGCAAATTTGAAATATTTTTTTAATTCCAACCTGAAGTTAGTAAAATATTTTAATTATGTTCAACCAAATAAACAAACTAATTCTTACGATATTTAATTTAGTAAACTGTTTAGATAATTTAGACATTTCCCAGACGAAAAGGTCACAAGTTTTGCATAAAACTTCTAAATTATTTTTGAAGGTTTTTTGGATTTATTTTCAATTTAATTTATTAAGAGCTCTCCTACTTTTCGTTGTACTACCATTCTCAGTACCGGTAACTTGATAATTAACACAGACACTGTTAATACTCACAAGCCTAAAAAACATTTACATAGTTCACTGGAGACCCGCAGATAAATCTCGTTTTTATATTTTTAAACATAGAAATTGATATCTTTTATAAGTGGAAAGAATGTAGACTTCAAGAATTGTTGTCACCTCAGTGCGAATATGGACAATGCAGCTTGGCGGCCCACACTATGGCGGCCTAGTATTACGCGCCCCGCTTGACAAACCCGGGATCAAAGTGGGAAGAACACACGAGCGCTGGTAGTGATTTCCAGGTTAATCAATACACAGTATTCACGTGTCAGTACCCAGGCCCAAGTTATGCAGTTTAAAATTCTTTTCATCTCATAATTGCAGTATCGTTTTTAATTTCTCACTTCATACATATAATTCCTGGTTTCGTGTTGTTTGTAAACGACTACATTCGCAAAGAGGCTTCTATTCAATAGACGTATAAACAGCCCAAAAACCTTTCAACATCCTTGCCCATTAAGAAAACAGCAAATTTGGAGAAAAGTAGAAAAACGGTGCTTATATTTTAACATAACTCGTTTACACCACTCCGAAACAATATTATTTTCTTCATTTTAAGTGGAACAAACGTTTAAAAAAATACATTAAGGTGATGATAGGGTTTCCGTATAATGATCCTGTGGAATATCTCGGGGAATCTTGGCAAGGAAACGTGCCCTATCGTAGTTACGCGAGAGCTCGGAAAAAAGTTCAAGCACTGTGTTGTAACTTGTTCTACCATATCTTTGTTGGCACGTTTTTTGAACATTAATGTTTTGTTAAAATATGTTTTTTTTTTATGGTATAGGAAGCAAACGAGCAGACGCATCGCCTGATGGTAAGCGACTACCGCCGCCCATGGACATCCGCAACACCAGAGGCGTCACAAGTGCATTACCGGCCTTTTAAGAAGGAGTACGCTCTTTTATTGAAGGTTTGAAGGTCGTATTGGTCCGGGAATACCGCAGGCGACAATTCATTCCACAGTTTTGTTGTGAGAGGCAGAAAGTTTCTTGAAAAGCGCACATTTGTGGACTGCCAACCGTCAAGATGATGGGGATTAAATTTCTGTCGTGAAGGACGATGTCGGCAAGTCTTGTCGTGTCTTGAACAGATGTTATTTATAAAAGAAATTTACGTCAAATACATTAAGAATAAAAATAGCAATAGTGGATGAAAGTTGAGGTGCAATAAATTATCTTAGTACTTAGTAAACATGTGATGCGTTGAGATCGAAAAAATATAGTGAAGAAAGTTATATGTCTGGAAATTGACGAATTGAACAGATTTATCAAATTTTGTCCACGAGGATCAGCAATAAGTATATGGCTATGGCTTATGTCCAGCAACGGACGTCAATCGACTCTGCGTATATAAGAGCCGTAAACGTCAGTATCGCTATCGTATCTTAAGTTTTAAATATCACAACAAAAGCAAACAAACAAACAGATTAACCTTTAAGAAATACGACAAAGGTTCGCAAATTATTATCTAACGGACCTCTTGTATAAAGGACCATTCTGTTGTGACATTTTTGTCGTATCTGAAGTAAATTAAGTTTGTAAGTTGTTCTACATTTTTTGCCTACCTTTTATAATGACATTATATGTTTTCATGTTTAATCGTTCTGAGCTTTTTTATATGTATAAAGTCTTTGTTCCCACTTTATTACATTGGGAAGAATTAGAAGGTTATGAGAATTAATTGGAATAAATAATATTCATGATTATTACACATATTTTTTTTACGTGCGGTTTTCTCCCACACTCTTTTATATTTATTTTAGAAGGCGTTTTGTGGCAAAGAGGATGTACTGACTTCATAAATTAAATGTATCATTTTATTTTAAATAAAGCTGTAAACAAGTTGATCGTCAAAATTTATAAAAGAAAACTTTTGCAGTAACAAATTAATGTTTATTATGTATATACTTCAACAAAAACTATGGAACGTTTACAGCAAGAATAGCTTAGTGGTTTAAGCGGTCGCCATCGCCGATTTGTGCTGCGGTGCTTTGCAAGGTCGGTCTTCACATGGAACCTAACTTTGTGTGATCAACAAACTGTTATCTGGGTCTAGGTAATCTTTGTGCTAGTTTCATGCATATTTCTAAATTCCCCGACAGAATGTATTCTAAAGCGAAGGAAGTCAATTTAAAAAAAAAGCTATAAAGTGAATGCATATTTCTCTTAATCACGGCTAAATCAATCACGGAATAATACTTGCATATTATAGTAGAAAAAATCCGAAAATTGTAAAGACTTCCGTGCAAAGTCGGGATGAGTCGCTAGTTTACTTATATTTCAAAATTAGTACAGTATATCTGTGCCTCACCATTAATTGACGATTCAAGCACACATCATAACTTATTGCAAAAACAATTCTGGCATAGTATGAGACGACAAAAAATAATAGAAACTTACATATCTTTGGAGATTTAATAAACTTGAAGAACATGTTGGTTACCTGAAATTAAAAAGATAAACATTATTTTTATTGCTTATGATTTGTATTATCACTCCACTTCTACGAGATGGAGTTCTACTTCATATATATATCATAGAAAAATAATTTTCAAGACCCTACTCATATTTATCAAAGACGTACAATTTAATTAACGTATGTATTTCGGAGGCTCACGACCAGTTTCTGACCTAACAGTGGCCAATTCTGATTATGCCCACATATACATATATATTTCAACCTTTGAATACATAAAGTTTCGTTTTACCAGGTACAACATTCTATTTATACATATTCAAAAGATCCAAGATTCTACACATTTGGGTCTGCTCAACTCGAGTACAAAAAATAGTGATAAGGCATATCACAGAGTCAGAGTTTGTTCAGACCGATAGATGACAGCGAAGAGAATAATTAAGTAACAATTCAAATTTAACCTAAAGTTCTTCAGAATACAGCTGTATTTAATGCGACAAAATGAAATGACGCAAACAACGGTTAGCTTTATTCCGTTACACGAAACATAGTATTGAATTTAAATTTTTACTGAATTAATCTCTTCGCCGACAATCCGCACGTCAAGGCTGACCTTGAAAATTACTGGGGCTCAAATACAGTCCCTCTGATTCTGAATAACTCAAGGAGTGGCAATGCATTTTTAAGCTGTAGGTGTACAAACGTCTTTCTCCAGAAAGAGACCGCTGAATGAGATCGGGATATCGGGAGGGCCCATCCCGAGCGAAGAAGACGACGGCGATAAAAACCATTGACGGCACCGCGGGCCGCCGGATCCATCCTTGGATCGAAAAAGAGGTGTACAGACGTAGGTACTCATTTAACATCAACTGTCTCATTTCACTGATTGTAAAACATATTTTAAACTACACTTATCGGCACATTAATCAATATCATCACTCTATAACCTTTAAACTGGTCATATAACTTCTGTAGTTACTTACGTAAGTAATGAAAAGAAATAATGAGCGTTAATGTTAACATTGTTATCTACGCCATTTTCTCGATTCTCTTACGTCTCATTGTATGAGAACAGGTTTCTATTGAATAGAATAAATGAATTCGACTCAATCAATTGTTTCATTATATAAAATATAAATCGCATCGTTAATACGTATTACAGTACCGAAATTGTAATACCGAAATGGACTCTTAAAATTACAGGATTATGTATCTTTTTTTTGGATTTAAACCAGATGTGGAAAGGTATCAAAATTGGTTCATCATGTGTGGAGAAATGGTGCCGCATATACTTAGATTCTTAGGGTGGTAAGTCTATTACGATGCGGTTGAATTTATTTTTATTATTATTATTTCAAGTCCAGCGACTGCCCTCAGACCTTGACAAACAAAGTATTTAAAGGAAAAAAAGGTTCTAGGCAATATAGAAGTATTGTAGAAAGACTGCCATCGAACTCTGATTGTTATTACTTAGGCACAAACTTGAAAAATGGACAAATTTTATATGTTACATAGTAAATGTTTTATTTCTTCCTTCGTGTGTGATTTATATCGCCATAACACTTTCACATGCTTCCAAACTAGGGCAAACTCGCGGTAAATTTCGTCCTAATAATACTTGTACCAATCGGTACCACCGTTTAAACCAAAACAACTTTCGCTTTTCCGAAACACCGTGGATTCCTAACAATCATTGGTACCATAAGCCACAACAACAGGACACAAACCGGGACAATTTGGGAGGACTCAGCATTTTTCCCTTCATCTATTTATTATCCATTGTAGTACATGGTCATTGTACTCGCCTTTTGTTGTACTGATATTGGACCAATAACTCAGTTGCCAGCCTCTAATATCCTTTGTCTGGTTGCTCTCATAAAAACATGCGACACTCCAAATGTTTGTTTTGTTACATATGGTGTATAATTTGATTTATTCTTTTTGTTATTATTTTTTTTATTGTCACTACCAATCCCTGCTTATCCCTTGTTATAATCTTAGGATTAATTATATTCTGTTATGTTTCCCGCAACCGATAAATGTAGAAAGGAACGCAAGCTGTATTGTCAGAATCGTTAAAAATGGCCTTTTATAATAATGACAAATATTTCGTGGATCTAAAACGCAATGCCATCTAGCATTAAATTAAGCAGAGCTTGTACTATGAGGGCTGTTGTATTTGGTTCGACCCGGGAATCGAAGTAGAGACCACAACCACAGTAGTAGCATACGCTACCACTGCTTCACCAAGGCTGTTAGTCTGTCTACTCCAGATCTTTAGGGTGTGAGCTTACGGAATCTTAATGAAACAAATGAAATCTTTGGACTGCGCTGCGTGCCGGGAATCTAACTAAATCATTCTTTTACCCTTTAATACGAAAAAATGTTCCTAATTTTTTTAAATATACTTATAACCATCTTTTCAAAAATATCTTCTTTTCTATCAAAGAATACCAGCCAATTACGACTGATTTGCCTTCTTGAAACGAAGGTACACGATCGTGTAGGAGGGACCGTTGTAACCGGGATTATTCAATGCGAAAAAATCCCGATAAATGACGTCGAACCGTATTACACCAAACCCGAAACTATAAAGAGATCAACGAAATGCTATTGTACACTAACACGAATCTGTGATATAAATTCAGGAGGGTTTGCACACATGGTAATGGGCTTTCGACACGGTTGAAACGTAGTGAGAATTCCCCGTAAGGCAAATACTTAATAAACGTCAGTTATGGACAAATGAGAGTGTGGAACTTTTGAAATATCGCTAAGAGATTTCTTTTCGTTAACGACCGTACAAAAACGTGTACAATAGTGTATATGTATAGTATGGTGCGTAACTAAGCCAGTTCACGGAGGTTATCCGTTGAAATCAATTATGGAGAAGGCAGAGTATATACCGGTTTTTACCATTTAATCATACCCATTTATGGCATGCGCCATTTTGTTGCAGCACTATATGTTCAGAACTTGACTTGTGTTATGAATTAAAAAATAGCTTTTAGTCGAGATTTAAAAAAAACTACGAGATTTATTCCCAAAATATAATATTTAAGTAAGTGCCATAATAATACAATAATGATATAAAGGCAATTATTATGAAACTTTCGTTTATCGACCTTTAAGTTTTCGACTAAGCAGTTAATTTTAATTGACGCTTCATTGGCCCAGTGGCAGCGTATGCGACTGCTATGCTTGAGGTCTCGGATTCGATACCCGGGTCGGACCAAATCTTTGTATGACTGACCTACAAATATTTGTTTCGGTGTTTGAGTGTTTTCTATGTATAATATGTACGTATTTACCAAAAAAAGGATATAAGTATTTATATCAGTTGTCTAGTACCCATAAAACAAGCTCTGCTTAGTTTGGGACTAGATGGCGTTGTGTTACATGTCCGAAATATGTATTAATTTATTTAATACCTGAACGTCAATAAATGTACAAAACTCAGTGAACGTTCCCTAAACCCTCGTAACAGTTTTTGTATGAGACTTTATATTACCCCTTCATTCCCAAGAGAATATAATCACGTCTTTATATATTTTCTATAGTCAGAAACAATGCCGTATATTCCCAGGATTGGCCGATATTCTGAAGGATCTCAGATTTGTAGACGATGGGATGATTTTTATCATCACTAAAACAAGCCACTGTTTACTACCCCGTTTATAAATAAAGCTCCACATGGGGCTATACATCCAGGGTAGGTATTACAGTGTCGCTGAAATGTGTTCGTATAAAGTACACCCGAGCCTCTAGTCTATCAATAGAAAAGCCGATGGGATGAAGTGCCAATACCTTCATACAAATTGCTGTGACGGGGCCTAATAGCTTAGATATACATATTGGTTTTAGACTTGTATTTATATCAGTTGTCTAGTTAGTAACTATACGATGAGGTTTATTAGATGTACGAAATCTTATTTATTTTATTAAAGTAAAAACTATAAAGTGTTTGATTGTTTATAGTATACAAGAGAAAGCGAGTTTAATTGTTTCTTCGCTTGTAATTCTGTTATCGCACAACCTGAATATCATGATGACCTCATGATATTCAGCATACACGTTGCCGACGTGTCTCTGCCTAATTTGAATTCTCAAAGCAGTATGGGAGGTGACATTTTATTTTTGTATAAATACCGCTCATAGCTCAATTGCACTGGGTGATTAGAAATAATCATCGAGGATAAGCCACCTCAGTCCGGTCAGCACCTTGAAGAGTGACCGCTAGTGGCATGATACCAAGAGCGGCTCCGTGGTTCGGAGGCACAGATTACCCTCTGTGTTCGGAGGTCTCGTTAAGCAGTCGGTCTCGGTTGTTATTAAAGGATAATAGTCGTGAAGCTTAGTCTGGATGCATTTAGGCGGCTAAAAACATCCAATGCAAATTTATGTAGTCATATTGTTGTCTTGCCAGTCCCTAACCCACACTCGGCCAGGGTGGTGACGGATGGCCTTAATCCTCTCCTGAGTTGAGGCATCAGTGGGACGTTATGGGTTGTCGATGATGACTGTGAAACTTACCATTTCAATATCAATCGTTATAAGATTTTTATTGGATTATGCGAAGTATGTTCAATAGAAACATTCCTTTTGTAGCACATTTTACCACTTTACTAAATTCAATTGATCTAAAATTATATTCTAAGTACTATATTTAGACAGGTCGACATTTATTATTTGACGAAATTCGTTTTATTTTCTTTTTAAAAATCTTGGAATCTGCTTAAAACCAACGCCGGTAATAAGATCCCTGAACGCTCATCACAACTCAAGAACAAATTGCCCCAGACAAACATAAAACAGCTAACTGCTTGCTCTCAAGAGAGATACACTAATAAGATTACAAATAACAATGGCTCCCACCGGGAATCGAATCTAAGAAACTCCTAAACACCTGTACTTATTAAACTTTGCTGCGGTTAAGTTGTTAAGTTGGTTTATTCACGTTTTTTCGTAGAAGGAAATTAAATGAATTTCTACTGAAATGGACTGACAGAAAACTCCCTCATTAGAAATAATACATTATGTGTCGCGAGGGCTTTATAAGCATACATGACACAAAGAACACCCAGGCTCAGAACAACAATTTGCGGATTACACAAATTGTTGTCCCATGTGGGATTAGAATACACAATACTACGAGCAGTAGAAAGCGGCGTGACGACCCCTTAAAACACTTTGCCAATCGTGCAGTCATATCAGTGCAGTCAGTTTATAATATTACTACGTAAGGTAGAAACAGATGGGGGGTGACGGGGTCTTTGAAGTTCTGTGGATGTCGTAGAAGTGGACTAAGGAAACAAACTATGCAAGACAACGGCACTATAAAAAGAAGCAAGACTGGACAAAAATCCTATTCTTTATAAGGATAGTTGTGTGCTATTAAAGGGTGTTGATGATAAATTGTTTCTAAACATTTATCCATATTCTATGAAATATTCCGTGTTTAGAATATTCACTGACATAGACATTGGTCCTTCGAGCCGGCATCTTTCCTTTATCGTCCATCAATTGAAGAGTGGTTTTATACATTAGTACTTGTGGTTGGTCGTAATGTGCCATCTGGTAATTGAATGAAAGTTAATCGTGCGTCTAATTTTATAGCCCTTACGACTTTCAATTTGGTAATGATGGGTGGAAGTATGATTTCCGTAATTCATTTAAATAGGCATTCTAAGAATTAATTGTTTTTGATAAAACAATTAATTCTTAGAATGCCAACGCTTGTGCTACATTGGTGAAACTCCATACACCAACTTACGTACAGATATTCAGCTCAGACAGTTTTTTTATGGTTTTTTTTTATTAATAGGGGGCAAACAAGCAGACTTATCTCCTGATGGTATGCGATTACCGCCGCCCATGGACACCCGTAACACCTGAAGCGTCACAAGTGCGTTGTCGGCCTTGTGGGATAGGGAGAGGGATGAGGGGAAGGGTTGGATTATGGTCTTCCGGTATCCTCACTCACTCGGTGAAACACAGCGCATGCGCTGTTTCACACCGGTTTTCTGTGAGGCCGTGGTATCACTACGGTCGAGCCGGCCCATGCATGCCGAAGCGTGGCTCTCCCACGGTGTGATATATTGGTATAAGAGGCAAAGGAGAAGACGGGCCACATGATGGTCACACTGTTTGGGATGGTGACGGACTAAGTATATGGAGTATCACCACCAATATCCAACCTATGTATATCGTAAGGAGCCACTACATTTAATGAAAGAGTAGCCTATGTCCTTCCTCAAGAATCAAAATATCTCCAGCAAAATTTTATTGAAATCGATGCAGCGCTGTATCTTTGTAAGTGCAATAGGCGTAGTTACTTTCGAATTAATAGAATTAAAATGGATTTGATAAAAAAAGAAAAAATTAAAACCCAAATACGACAAAAAATTACGCTGAAGAAGTATAAAACAAGTTTGAAAAGCCGTAGTCCCGCGTTGTTATGGTACTTTCTATCTAACATGTGATTTTTGCGTCGTTTTGTGTCGTAGTTGGATTTTAGTTTTTAGTTTTTTTATTAAAAAATGTTTTAGTGCCGTCATAATATTAAAAGCAAAGGTTGGCTGGTAGAGAATGCCTTGGGCATTAAGCCCGCCGTTGTACATGTGTGCATGAAGTTTTAAAATAAAAAAAAATAAATAAATATTATATTCTTTGCAAAGTATATTTTAAATATCATATCACAATTATCGAATAAATATGGACAAAGTCATCAGCAAATACTTATAATGTATATTTTTTTCTAAATATGCAACAAACTTTCCAATGACACTTTATACAGATTTTTATAAACGCTAGAAGGCGCTACATTACATTCAGGGACACGGCACCAGCGGACGATCAAGACGCTTCTAACGATTCCTCATGTGTCCAGTTGTAATAAATAGTTAAGGAACAGATGAATATAAATACAGAAGTCGTTGTAAGTTAACAATAATGCCATAATGTGATACGATACTACAGTACACAAATATCAGTGTACAGAGATACATATTCAAGTTTAAAAAGCCCTAGTCGTTTTTAAAGTGTTATGGTACATTTCTATGAAACGTGTGATGAGTGTGTGTATCTCTGTACACTGATTATTGTGTGCCATAGTATCGTATCATATGACATTATTGTCAACTTGCAACGAAGGCATCTTGGTATTCTATGTGTCGACTATCTGGCTACTTCAATAACGTTATCCTTAAAATTTTGTTTCGTACCTTTTTAGCACCGACTTTTTTTGTAGTTGGGTTTTAGTTTTTACTTTTTTATGAGCTTTAAAAATTAGCAAATGCGAATGCTGACATTTTCAAATGTTTAACGAGTATTTAATTAATAATGCGAGTAATTATGCTGTGGGAACAAAATTCGAAGAACAAAGTTTGTTTAGGTAATTGTATGATCTCCACTGAGGCGGACTGATGTTTTTCTTTAATTCTTATTTCAATGAAACGGAAAAAAAATGGTATATCATTGTGGAGGGTTACTGGTATACCTATTTCGTAGATTTTGTTGCTTTTGAATCCGATGTCGTTAATTATTACATTGGTTTTAATTATGTTCCAAAATATTTTATTTGTAAAACAGTCTAAGTTACTTTATTTATATACTTATAACATTAGTTATCAGCCAGTATAAGTCCCAATAAATGCTCTTATTTTTGCTTATATTTTAGGCTTTCTCATTCACAAACAGGCTATATCTGTAAAAAAAAACTCTCAACATTTTGATTTTAAAAAACCTATCTCTTTAAAAATGCCACATGTCGGCCATTATCAGTATTATTTTTTTATTTGTATACAACAACAACAACAACCCATAATGTCCCACTGCTGGGCTCGGGTCTCCTCTCAGGAGAGGGTTAAGGCCATACGTCCCGACGTTGGCCAAGTGCGGGTTGGGGACTGGCAAGAATACGTTGTGGCTACATAAATCTTGCCGTTGAATGTTTTTAAGCCGCCCGAAGGCCTCCAACTAAGCTTCACAACTGTTATCCTATGATAACAACCGGGACCGACTGCTGAACGTGACCTCCGAATCACGGAGACGCTCATGGTAACATGCCACTAGCGGTCACCCATCCAGGTACTGACCGCGCCATCGTTGCTTACCCTCGGTGATTGTTTCTAATCACCGAGTGCAACTGGGCTATGAGCGCCTTGTTTGTATGTTGTATGATCTGCAAATATTTGTTTCGGAGTTTGGTCGTTTTCTATTTTTGTATTTACAAAAAAAAATGTATATAATATTAACATCAGTTGTCTAGTAGCCATAGTACAAGCTCTGCTTAGTTTGGGAGTAGATGGCGTTGTGTGTTAAAATGTCTGAACATATTTATTATTATTTTTATGCCACCGAATGTTTTAGATGAGCTGAAAGACACGAGTGATTAACATTCACCCATCTATTGGATTCCTACATACATACACGAACATTGTATACTTTTGCCACAAACTCGGTAAAAAAGCAACGCTTCGGTCTGCATTCACCGCACTGCAATCGGCTGAGGTATCAAACCAGCGACTGTATCAACGTACAGCTGTGTGAGATTTGTTTTTAAATGTGTTTTTGTGCACATTTTGAAATAATATCCTTGAATACATAATAGAAGTTATTGTAGGCTTATACCGAAACATTGGTAATTTATTTTTATTTAATTCATCATCATCATCCTATCGCAGTCCACTGCTGGACATAGGCCTCTCCAATTGCACGCCACCTAGTTCGATCCTCGGCTTCTCGCATCCAGCTCCTGCCAGCATCTTGAACAAATAATCACTCCACCTGGCCGTTTACTTAATTACACCCTACACACTTTGAACCGACTGCAGCAAAATCCAAAAAGTTTCAATTTGTAATGTACGTATGTATGTTTATTTTAACTAGAATACTGTGAAACTTATCTAAATGAGATGAAGCTTCACATCTTTTGTGTCCGTATCTCCGTCATCTACCAACATGAGGATTGTTTTTAAACTGTAGCTACAATTTAACGTTGGTAAATGACACTTGTACAGTGTATTAATTGAATAAATTATTTTGAATTTGAAAGATTGCAGATATTAATATGGAATTATATTAATATCTGCAATTATATTAGATATTAATGTGGTTAGGCTGCCAAATTAATATGAGGTATAATAATGATTACCAAGACATATACAACTAACTATTGTTTTTAATTCCTACTTACCCATAACAACATTTATGCTCATTCAAAGAAGTAAATTGACACTCATGACATAACTATAGAACCACATAAATCATGAAAAACAAAATCATCATCAAGAATAACGTTAACAATATCACTCAACATAACGAGTAACCTTTGATAATGCCATAGAGCGATACCGGTCAGGATTAAAGTTAATAAAAATAATGGAATAAGTACAAGTGAGTTTTATTCTAGAATATTTTAACAAGTTCTATCAAATGGCGATAATCGAGAGTATAAGTTACAAAATCATCATCATAGACTTTCGGATATTTTCGCCCTCCCCGAGCAAGACTTAAACATTAGAGGAGTACTTATGGGTTTTTCGGAGATCGTAAATGGTAATTATGTTTACGTCAACAGCATTCAATAGCCAACCTCGACCCATTGAGATGCAAAACAATTGATCGCCGCTTTGTTTGAAAAACGAAATCGATTCCCTACACTAAACTAGTTACGGGGGCTACTCGATTCGTTTTCACAACTTTTTGCTTTTGTTTTGAGTTTCGCATTTTTGTTTTGAGGATTCATTTTGTACTGACAGTCCATATGTTCTACATCGGCTGTACCTCGCAGATTCAACTATTGAAAGAAAACTGGCTGCAGGAAAATATAAAGGTACTTAAAATTTACCAATCAGCATCATCACATCATCTTCCTAACCAACATTTAAAAGAAGATTTGGGGTCGTCTTCTAGTTCAACCGGTTTTAAAAGAATATTAGTTTTTACACAGAGCGATATCTGACCTCCGTAACCTTGAGGGTGATCCGAGTTCGAAAGTTAAACTAGCTGTCAGTATATTTGAGGGCACTGACTTCCCAATAACGATTGCCATAGATGTTCATGCCAACCGGGACCGATGGCTCGTGCTCTCCGAGACACGGGCGGGAAACACCGCTACCTTCCATTCTCCGGGCCGGGACTTCTAAATAGCATTTGTTTTTTTTACATTTTTTAATATCACAGGGGGCAAACGAGTAGACGGATCGCCTTATGGTAAACAATCACCGCCGCCCATGGACACCCGCAACACCAGAGGCGTCGGAAGTGCATTGCCAGCCTTTATCTGATGAAATAGGGTTCATAGAGTATAAAAATCGTATTTGTTTTCATATTTAGGGCGAGATTAATAGTAATATATATAAGGTAGTAATGTATTATATTTGTCAAGGTATTAGAGGAATGCTTATTTCAACACGAACGGGCCAACTCGTCCGGGGCGGCACTACCCTCGCACAGAAGATCAACCTAAAATGACAGTATTCGTGTTGTGTTTTGTTAGCGAGTACGATACCGCGGGCCCAATGATGCAGAAGGGTCCCAATAGGCCGCCATGGTAACCACACCATAACGCATAGTCTGTATTCGTAACGAGTTTGGTCACCACAATTCTGCTCATGCTTTTCATTAGGCGGAGTAGTCATTTTGGAAGGCACATATATAAAATAAAAAATATATATAAAAGGAACGAAAGTTAATTTTATTCTTAATGAGATAGACTGATAGATATTTTTTTTATTTTTTTATTCTATATATTAGTTGTTTTTTAATGTACCATTCTAACGTCCTTTCCCGGGTCTCCTTAAATAGCCTCATATGCAACGGAAAAATTTACTTATTATTATAAAATTAGTCGGTTCGACTCTGAATTCATTGTGAACGCCAGTGAATAATGACCAAGGTTTTTTCTAAGCGTAAAAAAAATTATAAAAAAAATCTTAATAGAACATGTTTTCTTTTTTTATGAAAAGCTAATCCGCCTTACTTCTAAAATTACTTATCGCATCATTTTTATTATAGCAGCGATAGGATTTTTAACATGGAAAATTACAGTAGCCCCGTGGGACTTTGTTTTCTTACAGACTCCACGGCTATAAGTTATCTATTCAATTCGCATTTAATACATATTTCACGTGCCTTCCTATAATACTTATATAGATTAGATATTTTATACGTGTCTGATTGATTGGAGCATTGAATAGAAAGATCAGATATTAAATAGAATGCTGCATTACTTTACTTTAACCACAGATTAAAGTAAAGTAAAATAAACCAAACATTATATGGCTAAGTTTACCTTAAAGTGACGAAGAAACTTGCATCTGAATTGGTTGAGCCACTTCTGTGATTAGCGCGTACAATCCCTCAGACAAACAGACTAAAATTCTAAAAACTGTAGTTTACCCATCGTTAGTTTTACTTCAATGTCTTTTATGTACAAACATCGAGCTGTTACAATTTTGTAATACGTAGATTTAATTAAACAAATAAATATTGCGAACATTTCAGGCATCTAACACATAACGCCATATAGTCCCAAGCCAAGCAGAGCTTGTGTTATGGGTACTAGATAACTGATATAACTAAATATATACTTATTTCTTGTAAATACATACAAATGCATAAACACCCAAACTCCGAAACAAATATTTACAGATCATACAAACATTTGATCCCACCCGGTATCCAACTCGAGACCTTAAGAACAGCAGTCGCATACGCTACCACTGCACCACCAAGACAGTTTTTATTTTGTTTATTTGAATAAGTAATGGCGAACGCGTTAAGTTAGCGTAACTTTTCATCGAGTTCTCTGCTTGAGCGGACAATTCTATATTTTAAAGAATACGTTTAGACTGAAACCCTACTTTATTGCAGTTTACTAAATAAAATAAACTCGCAATTGACTATCTAATAGCAACCGTATTGTGTAGAAAGGCTATTTTGCCCTGCTATACAAGAATGTCCACACGGATTGATATAGGATTTGTTTAAAGTTTTCGATCTCTTTACATGGCCATTGTCCTGTAGACTGCTTCTTTAGCTGGCTCATATGGCCCCATCAACACTTTCCACGAGGCTACACGAAGCAACGCGAGTCACCTCGCCGTCGCTCTCTTCTTGACAATACAGTACATCTGGCGCCTGTTTGTGTCGATCTATGATTTTTATCTGTAACTTCAATGTAACGTTCATAAATGTAACTTAGTGTCTTAATTGAATATTTTTTTTATTTTTTTTTATATTTAACTGCCAAAATGACTCTGCCTTGCCTGATGGAAAGCATGAGCAGAATCCAAGAGTGGTGGTCACCATCCTCAATGCTAAAAAGAACAATGCACCATGGTGACCCACACTATGACGGCCTGGGGGGAAAGGGGATGGTGAGGGGGATAGGGGGCGTTGGATTGGGGTATGGGCCTCCGGTATCCTCACTCACTCGATGAAACACAGCGTAAGCGCTGTTTCACACCGGTTTTCTGTGAGGCCGTGGTATCACTCCGGTCGAGCCGGCCCATTCATGCCGAAGCGTGGCTCTCCCACGGTAGAAGAATAAATGATTATGAATTTGAATTTACTACGCTTTGTGTTGGTTTTGGGAGTGAGTCAGAGGACGCGAAGGGCGACGCCAGACAATACTTGCAAACCACAATTCCGCGAGAGTGTGGTTGTGGATGTGTGCTCCAGGGGATTCGTGCCTCGTGAGTGTCTAGATGGGGCATTACGGCACCCACGAGATGAATAGGGTGTGACACTCCGTATACTTAATTCGATATGACTGTGTTACGAATTGAATTATTCCGTTTTATGCTAAAGTTTTGCCCCACTAATAGTAAACGTAATACTCATAAAGTTTTTATAGTACTAAGTTTAAAGTTTTGGTGTTATTGCTTTAGTTTATGGTATAATGTTAAGAGTTCTGTAACCAAACGCGGTCGTCCCTTGATATATAGTTGTTACAAACGTTTGATAAGTCAATAGACTAAGTTAGTGGGAGTATTTAAATTGATTTGATTAATGTCTTGAATTAACACAGTTATAGTTTGGTACTAATTTCATTCGGTGAGAATTGGTCATAAATTTTCTAAGATATAATTGGTTTAAAATCCTAGATCCTAATGCAAATACCTTTTTTAATAGATGATGAATTTAAAATACTCCCTTTTTTTATGGGATATGGGATAAACTTGCTGACGCGTCGCTTGCTGATTACAACACCAGAGACGTAACAATTTGTGATGATTGTTTGACCACATTCAAGTTTCAAGAAAAAATACCACGTCTATGGGTGAAAATTTAGATTAAAGAACTGATAATGAGAATTGTGAATACATGTGGTCGACGGTGGGTTAAGGAAAAGGAGTGTCAACACTCCTATTCATACCATTAATGGCTAAGGGATACAACAACGTAGGGCAGTTATATAGGGCAGCATAACCTATGGTATGGCTAGCGTGATCTGAACATTTTTAAGGTTATAGAGCCGCGCTGATCTCAGCACGAACAGGGCGGCTTGGCCGGGGCGGTACAGTTTTTTTTTAAATTTATATATTAACTTAATGCACATGAAGTACAAAGGCGGACTTAATGCCATTAGGCATTATCTACCAGTCAACCTTCAGGCGTTGCAGAAATATGATGCAAGGACAAAATATTGAACTAGGACTAATAAAATGTTTGTTTCGGAGTTTGGGTGTTTTCTATGTATGATATGTAAAAAAATATATATGTATTAATATCAGTTTTCTAGTACCCATAATACAAGCTCTGCTTAGTTTGGGACTAGATTGCGTTGTGTGTTGGATGTCCGAAATATTTATTATTATTATTATTATTTCAAACATCATTTTAGAGAGCTTGTAATGTTCCATCTAGTCCCAAACTAAGCAGAGCTTGTATTACTTACCTCTATCTACATTTTATTTTATTTTTTTATGTATAAGCTGCCAAAATGACTTTGCCCAGCCTGATGGAAAGCATGAGCAGAATCCAAGAGTGGTGGTCACCATCCTCAATGCTGGAAAGAACAATGCAGCATGGTGACCCACACTATGGCGGCCTGGTGAGATACTTTTTCACGCCCCGCTTAAAGAACCCGGAATCATAGTGGGAAGGAAACACGTGCGCTGGTAGTGAGTTCCAGGTTTTGACCGCTCGGCACAGGAAGGAAGTCTAAGTACAGTCACATTTTTATTTTTTTTTATTTTTTTTTTATATCTAAGCTGCCAAAATGACTCTGCCCTGCCTGATGGAAAGCATGAGCAGAATACAAGAGTGGTGGTCACCATCCTCAATGCGAAAAAGAACAATGCAGCATGGTGACCCACACTATGGCGGCCTGGGGGGAAGGGGGATGGTGAGGGGGATAGGGGGCGTTGGATTGGGGTATGGGCCTCCGGTATCCTCACTCACTCGATGAAACAAAGCGTAAGCGCTGTTTCACACCGGTTTTCTGTGAGGCCGTGGTATCACTCCGGTCGAGCCGGCCCATTTATGCCGAAGCGTGGCTCTCCCACGGTCTAAGTTAAAGTGCAGTAGCACATAGTTAAAGTGCAGTAAATAAAACAGGAGACGTTAAATAAACCAACCACACTCTCTGCATTCATCGTCTCAGCAACAGATAAATTGTGTTTCTTGTACATTACCCCTCATCATAAAGGAAAATAGCAACCGACATGTTTGTACAAGTTATTGGCTTAACATTCACAAGTCTATACATATATATATTAATCCCTATTTCCCTTGGTCACGCCATCACGCTTGAACGGCTGGAACAAATTTTGTTATTCTTTTTTGAGAGATGCAGACATAGTTGGGCGAATTAGTTATATATATTAACAACTTTACACATCCGTGTGAGGGATGTGTGGCCTGATCCCAAACTATACTGAGCCTGTACTGTGGTATCAGATGCTGATAAATCTATACAAATAATTAAAATTGAAGTGTATGTTCGTAATTTCAAAATAACAGCTTTTAACTAAATTCATTAGGAAGTCTACACGTATATATGGTACTGACATCAAACATAAATTTTTAAATTTTTCTTTTTCTGTCTGGATGTTCCGGCTACTATCTGGAACCGTTGGACCGATTTTGAGGGGACTTTCACAGGCAGATAAGTAGCAGTAGAGGGGGCTCTGCTAGTATACTTCTATATCTATAAATTTTTATGCTACCGGCAATCAATATAACTACCGGCAACTATTCTATACAATACCTACCTAGTAGTCGCATACGATACCACTGCCGAAATTGGGAACCACAGAAGCGAAATTGCAGATTTACGGTTAGATGTACATGAAAATATACCAGTGTGCTGCTGACATTATAATTATTCAATTCATTCATTTTACACGCCGTCTGTTCCAAACCAGGCACAGTCTGCCCTAAGGTGGCCAGGTAACTGATAAATTTAGTTATATGTCTTTAAATATCCTTATGTTTTTATAGAAAACTCCTGAGTCGCGACGTACTTTACAAACATAAATGGAATGGAAACAAAATGAAATGGACACAAATTTGTAAATCGAAGAAAGTAACAAGTATTTTTTATATATATAGGATATAGGGCAAACGAGAAGACGTATCGCTTGATGGTAAGCGATTGCCGTCGCCCATGGACACCCGTAACACCAGAGGCGTTACAAGTGCGTTGCCGGCATTAAGAGATGGGGAGGGGGATGAGGTGAAGAGTTGTATTACGAGCCTCCGGTATCCTCACTCACTCGGGGAAACACAGCGCAAGCGCTGTTTCACACCGGTTTTCTGTGAAGCCGTGGTATCACTCCAGCCGAGCCGGCCCATGCATGCCGAAGCGTGGCTTTCCCACGGAGTGTGTTCACATTTATATCGTTATATCTGGTATGTATAAGCTATGTATTTTAATAAAATATATACGATGTACGACCGAAAATGGCGGATTTACGGTTCGATGTACGCATGTGCTATCACAATTTTATAAACAGAGAAAATTGTTTTGTTTGTTTAGGCCCGAATGAGAAAACATTATTTGTTCACAGTGAAAACAGTGAATACCAAGGCCAGCTGTTATATTTTTTTAGCTTGATATTACGAGATGTCGATGGAACGGTAAAAAGATTTAGTCGACTTTGAAATAACATACTCTGGTTATAAAAAATATAATAACATACTAAATCTAACCAAAAATGTTACCTATTTTTCTCTTCTCTGCGTAGGTATTAGTTGCAGAGAAAGTTGTTTTTCATTGTTTTTTTTATGTATCAAAAGTGAACTTAATCAGCCTGAGAAAGCATAAGCAGAATCCAAGGTAGGTAGTCACAATACCCATTGTAAATGCAGGCAACGCAACAATGCAGCATGGTGAGCCACACTATAACGGCCTAAGGAGATGTCGCATCGTTGGATTTTAGGTTGTTCTACTGCGAGAGGGTGGTATTGAGCTGTTATATATGAACATAGACATTAATGTTTTTGCCTTAAATAGTGAAATTGGATGCATTAGAAACATAAAAAATAGATACACAAAATAAAATAAAAAATGTTGTTATCAGACTTTATAAAAAATAATTATAGCATTATTTATTATTATAAATACATAGATGATACAAATTAATTAAAATTAATACAACAATTTATCACTTATGTAATTTTCAGGGTCGTCAACATTAATTTGTAAATAAAAATTAATCCAACCGTACAGAAGCAATTTGCACCAGTAAATGTAATAACGTATATTGTCAACTTCTATGCCACGAGAATTTTGGGTGCAAATTCATTTACATAACGGTATCTAGACACACAGCTGACACGCATTTGCAAATGCACACAATGCCCATT
Organism: Hyphantria cunea; assembly: GCA_003709505.1. Lineage (NCBI taxonomy): Eukaryota > Metazoa > Arthropoda > Insecta > Lepidoptera > Erebidae > Hyphantria > Hyphantria cunea. The sequence goes on from PKRV01000430.1 coordinate 409,767, forward strand.
CGAGGAAACAACGCTGAACTGGACCGATTGCAGTGCCCTATTTACCACATCCATTGTTAAATATTTTACCAAGTCTCGACAATTATTACAAAAAATACAGTTAAGTTATGATATTATACTAAAGTGCTGCCATTTTTCATTTTATACATCGTCTGATTGACAAATTAGGTAGATTCTGACGTATGGTTAGCAGATTACTGATAAACATACTTATAATGTCTAATGAATGCGTATCAAAGTTTTGTTAAACGAGCAGACGTATCGCCTGATGGTCAGCGATTACCGCCGCCCATGGACGGCAGCAACACCTGGGACGTCACAAGTGCGTTGCCGGCCTTTAGGGGATGGGGAAGGGGTTAAGAGGCGGGGTTGTGGTATGGGCCTCCGGTATCCTCACTCACTCGGTGAAATACAACGCAAGTGTTGTTTCACACCGGTTTTCTATGAGGCCGTGGTATCACTTCGGTTGAGCCGGCCTATACTTGCCGAATAGTGGCTCTCCCACGGAGATAAATTTCACTCAGACATATAAAAAGAAATGTGTTAATTACGCTATCTTTTCTGGGTGGGATTGGAACCCACTACCTCTGGTTTAGATTACGCCAAGAATAATAGAAAAAAACGTAAAAAAAGTGATAATTATGTTATATAATTTTTCACTTTACATTTTCATATCGACAATGACAGGTTGTAATGCTGTAAAGATTACGTAAGGTACATGGTATGCCAAAAGTATAAAAAACATCATGATTTTAAAGCCACATGTAAGTTGATGTAAAGCAGTCGAAGAATACAGCCTGCCTTTGTTCAGATGTTGTCAACCTGCAAATAAAGTCAAACAAACACTCGAAGAAGTTTAAAAACTATAACCCGACTACGTAAAAACTTTTGATAAAATGTAAATTATTACGAATCCATTGATATATCTTATTCATTAAAATCTGTTCAGTAGTTAAGGCGCTGCAGTGAAACATACATACATTCATAGACTGTCACAACCCTTCCAAAGTCAAAACAATCCACACCTATTTCAATTGACTCATTTGCGCAAATAATTCTGGTGTAAATTGGTATCGTTTGGCGTGTATGGCGAATGTGTTGTAATGGGTGATTTTCGCGATATTTTTCTCAAAAGCCTTAACACGATAACGGTATTCCAAGGGTCTGTAATGGTTCAGTGATTTTCAAATGAGGCCATTGTATTGGATGTTATCAGCAGTAAACCGCTTCTCTAGAATATTGTCTCGATAAATACAATAATAGCAGTAATAACGCATTACGTTACGTACATCACGTAACCGTTTGCAAGTTAGAAACTCGAGAGGTGGAATAATGAACACACCATCTTTTGAAGTCATTTGAAATATCGAGACTGTGTGTGTTTTTATGTACCTTCTTGTTTCTTTATCTTCGATGCTGTGGGTCGTGAACCCTATTTGGAGCCATTCTGCGAGTGATAGCTCGGCGCCAGTTTCAATTTTGAGCAGTGTGTAAGGCTGAATGAGACGTACAGCCGAGAGTAGAGCAAACTTAGTTTGAAACTTCCCAACCTTCAAGAAAAGAGCATATATTTTCTTAAAAGGCCGGCGACGCACTTGTGACACCGGTGGTGCTGCGTAGTGCTGCGGGTGTCTACTGGCGGTGGTAATCGCTTATCATCAGGTGATACGCCTGCGCGTTTGCGTATCGCCTTCTCTGCCCGCAATGTGGCCGAAGTATTCAAGGTTTTTTTTAATAGGGGAAAATAAACAGACATTTCGTCTGATGAAAAATGACTACCAACGCACATTGAAACCTCTGAAGTGCACTGCAACCCTTCGAACTCCTCCACGTTAGGTAGAGGAGGAGAATGATATGACGCTCTAAGATTTCCTCAATTGGAATTTCAACGAAATAATTGTCAGTACAATTTTTAGTGAGATCATTCGTACCAAAGAATGACTCTCACACGAAGGCCGTGAAACAATAACTACCTACATGTAATGTTTCTTTTCCATCAGCTACTGCCCCCGGCTCGAACGCCGTGTATGCCGGTTATCGCGGTAATTAGCCTATGTAATTCCTAAAGAATCAAAGAATCTCTATTGTAAATATCATCTAAGTCGGTCCAACGGTTTAGCCGTAACAAAGAGTTACTTTCGAAATTATATTCGAATTTGTTTTGGATTTACTTTTTCAATCTTCTAAATTCCGTCTTAAGTCTTTTTTACCGGCCTTCGCGAGACTTTAGTGAATTATCTAACCCCCCCTTTCAAACGACTACTTTAGAATGTTACACTATCAACTCAGCATAAAGAGGTGAGGCTCTGATGGAACTGGTCAGGTCAAATCAAAGATCTGCAAAGTTTCGCTCTTAAAATGCACTACCACGGCTAATTCAACTCGTGTCTTTTTCTCCTAAGTTTTGTTGAAAGGAGTTGGCCTAAGATTACGTACTTAACACTGAACTGGGTTGCGATTAGATATTCTACTAACGAAAACCATGCAAGTTGAAGTAAAAATTAATAATAAAAATGAATACATGAGAATATAATATATAATTTCTAACCTTATATTAATTTTGTAAAAAATTGACTTCACACGCTCTGAAAGAAGTAAAAACTGACAAAATTATAACTAAATATAAATATTCTTTGTGGGTGCAACAGCAGCAAATCGATTAAGCGACATTTTGAAACCAATTCTAATGGTGCGACTCAGTAATTGTAAACTTTACTCCTTATTTATTACATAATCATATAATGTATTTTTTTCCAATAGCTAATAGTTTATTCGTATATAAAAGTTTATGTGACAAGTCCAAAAGGATTGTCCCAGTAACAAAGCAAACATTGTGCCAATGGTCAACCTAATCAAACTTTTATTTTTTATTTTATTGTTTTATTTAGCTGGCTAAATGGAATAATACTGAAAAATAATAGAATTGGGGTTTCATTACATTAACAGTAACTAATTTAAATTTCCATTATCTATAAGTACATAAAAAAATTACAAGTTTGAACTTATCGACAGTTTCCGCTCGCTCGAGGCTTGTATCGCGGCAACCAAGACCAGATTTAACATTATTCATTGGTGCTAATTCTGCTGTTCTAAAATCTCTTCAAACAACACCAGAAATCAAACTAATTTGTCAAGTCAAACGATGTTCTAAAGACCGGATAAGAAAAAGATAATTTCGGTTTTTGCTGTTAATAAGTGTAATAATAATACGGCTGGCAAGAGCTAGATGCGAGAAGCCATAGATCGAACTAAGTGGCATGAAATTGGAGAGGTCTATGTCCAGCAGTGGACTGCGATAGGCCGATGATGATGATGATGATGAAGTATATATATATTAAGTTATAATTAACCCGAAAAAAGGTTACAATAATAAGTAATGAATTATATTTAAAGGGATTAAAATAGATCACCGTTGTACGCGTCCTTAGTAAAATAGCCGCATGGACTTAGTTAACGATTGTTGTTTCTTATAGGGATATAGATGAGTCTACACTCCTTTTAATTAGGATTAAATGATTGGTAAACGTACGGCTAGGCTATCAAACGAAAAAAAATGACTTGGAATTAAAAAAAAGGTTAATATTTAGGTTTGAAGATCGGAATGGTCTACTACTGGTTCCTGGTATGGGACTAGCACAGCTACCCTACTCATAACTACATTAAGAATAATACAAGAGAAAGTTTAAAAGTATAGCCCGACTACGTAACAGCTTTTGATAAAATTTATATAGCCTACGTCCCCCGCGCCAATATTACAAATCTATTTACACCTCATTTATTAAAATCGGTTCAGTAGCAAGGTACTGTGGATCCATTTAGCCACGCTGATGTCCCAAGATAACGATATGAACAAAACATACGTTTAAATCTAGTTATTTCTTCTTTGACCGAGCAGTTATTTCTTTTGGGGTCGGCCCATTTAGTCATCTTTCGTCATTTTCGGTTGCAGTCCAGTCTCTTTAAGTCGTTTTAATAGTTCTCAACCAGGTCGACGGCGGTCTACCTCGACCTCACATATGCTCTTCAAGTCTGAAGGTTTAATTCTATTTCTTTATTTTGTATATATTATCTACATAATATAAAGTCCGGAGTTCAATTCTATACTGCCTAGTTTAAGTTAGTTAGATAAGTTTTGTGCATGTATATAGGGTCTTCTCAGTTATTACTTGTGTGAGTAAGTTTGTAAGTTACAACTTTTAACTTACTGCCATAACTTCGGATAGACAACAAATATAATATACGAATATGTGGGATTACTGATTGCTTAAACTGGCAACGAAACAACTTTACAACAACAACTCAACAACTCTGGAAGCAAAGTTAGGACGAAGTTACCACACTTAGGTAACTTTTATGATGACCAGATATATAAACAAAGAGAAATAAATTGGAATAAATATTTCACTTGATGTATTTATACTATAGATCTGAAGAGATTGTTTGTTTGTTTACTTGAAGCTCCAATCTCATCACACTATTTTCAGTACTGGGAATCGTACACGCTCTCTGGCTTTACGGCCTGGATAACTTTGGTACCTCAACAATACGCCAAAATTTCTAATTTAATTCGTGTAATTCAATAAGCTTCCCTTATTGCGTAGTATCGAACACATTGTTGGCTTGTCAAACTTCTGCCTACCCTTTCAGGGATAAAGGATTGAGTGTTTTCATCCATACATTTAATTATTAATGGGCGATGTTAACAATAATAAACAAAGGAAAGATTACCTTTGTAAACCACAGGGTTTTAATGATATAGATAGGGCACGAATGCGCGTGACTGGAAGTTCAATCGTTAGTCATAATAGAGATATTTTATATACAATATTAAGAATTAAATATACAATTACCGTGTAGGTAAACTTTGAAAATTATATACCTAACCAATGATCGGACTATCGTCAATAGTTCTCGTCAGTCATTGATCATTTGTCACTCCAGCTCCACTTCCATGTAATATTGCCTTGCATTAATTCTTATTTATAAACATTTAAGATGATTGACAATTCAAAGAACAAACAGTCAACACAGTACGTCAGCTTTTGCCAAAAGATAATTAGCTCGCAATAAATCTAAATTTGATCTTCGTCTTTTTCCTCAGAAAAGGAACAGCTTGTTTTTTTCAAATCCCTACTTTATTTACTCCCGACGCAAAAAGACGGGTGTCTGTGTATGTGTCTGTCTGTGGCATCGTAGCTCTAAAACGGATGGACCAATTTCGATACGGTTTCTTTTTCATTTGAAGGCCAGTTTCCTTGCGGTGGTTCTTAGCTGTGTTTGGTAAATATCGGTCAAGCAGTGTACGAGTACCTATCAACTTTTTTACAAAAAGTTGTAAGGCATTTTTGTGTATGATTACTCGATTAAGTGCTTGTGCAGGGAGTTTTTTCAATTTTTTTATTTTAACTTGTTCATCTATATATTCCTTCGGATACCTCCCCAACCAATAGAGCTCTAGGGTGCCGTAGCCGGGAAACCATATTTTTTTTACGTGTGGAATCCCCCTCGGGCCTTCACCTCACCGGGGTTTGCGGTGGGGAGGTGTGTCGGCATCGAAACTACTAATACCACACGGTGTGCCACTCTGCGCCTGAGACGGGAAGGATCCGGGAACCGCTTTCTTAAGCCATCCGGACATCTCCCAGCGCCTGCCCGCACTGAAGCGGGCACCGTCATCTGATGGACTCTCAATGTAGGAAACCAGGTATAACCTGAAAATAAATTCCTATTCTTATCACAAAAAAGATCTCAGTTAAGACGTTCAACTATGCGAAAAGATAACCTTAATAAGTTCAAGGTTGAGAGAAGAGTCTCCTTCGAGATCATAAGTAAAGACTATGTGCATTATGGCACGTTCTAAAGCAAACATAGTAATTTATAATAATATCATTTTAACACATTACTCACACCAGTCACAGTCTCTATATATCAACACTGTTATCAGCGCAACGGCTTTAAACGGTGTCTTCATACATAGATATCAACGCCCTGCCCATATATGTTATACACCTATGTATTTAACTTATACGAAGCAACGGTCCGACCACGCATTTTGCAACAGTGATAAAACCTTTCCTACAATGTACACATCGTTATCAATCGTTATCTATCGACGACGATAGTGGCTAGGATAGATCGATATTTTATCCACAGTAAAGATTTTTATTTATCTTACATATTGACGAGGTGTTTATCAGTATTATATTTAGACTAAATTCAATAAATACCGCAGACATTTATGCTTAGTTTTGATAGTGTGTAATACCTTACAGGGATTTACACGAAACTCTTTAACCGACTACATTTGAAACTCCAGCAAAAGATCTTGACGAAAGCGATGTGGTTCTAGTCAGTAGGTACGATCCCAACGTTAGGTCTTACTTACTTGCTTACTTCAACAACCCATAATATCCCACAGCTGGGCTCGGGTCTCCTCTCAGGAGAGGGTTAAGGCCATACGTCCCCACGCTGGCCAAGTGCGGGTTGGGGACTAGCAAGACTACATAATCTTGTGGCTACATAATCTTGCCGTTGGATATTTTTAAGCCGCCCAAAGGCCTCCAACAAACTTCACGACTGTTATCCTATGATAACAACCGGGACCGACTGCATTAACGTAACCTCCGAATCACGGATACGCTCATGGTAACATGACACCAGCTATTGACGTTAGATCGCAATGGGGTAAATGGTTCTCAGACACACAAAAAAGCATTTTGAGTCAAAATATATGTCATCTTTATCATCAACAACCTTAAATAGTCCTCTGATAGACATAGGTTTCTCTTTATTAAGGAGATTGTCGCCTAATATACCATGCAGGCAATTCTAATTGGCATAGGAATCCTACTTTCCTATATATTACTATATATTGTAGGATTTTTTTATATCAAGTTTTCATTCTTTTTGCAGTGGTGGCATGCGTATCTTGCTTCCATCCTTGTTACGACAATCACAAAAAGAATACAATTATCTTCCTAATTTTATTGGAAGACTCAAAATGCGGTAACGAACTTCTGACCTCTTGAGTTGCAGGTGTCCTTGGGCGGTGGCAGGCACTTACAATCAGGCCAGTTGACTACTTGTTTGTCCTCGCATGCTACAAAAACAAATACTGTAGTAGGTGGTCCCCACTGCATGTAAATAAAGTTTGTGAGAGTAGTATATCTTTGTTCATTTTTACAACGTCTTTGTAATCGTCAAAAACTAACATCTCAATGTATACAATCAGTAACCGGGGTTTTGTTTGTATTTAAGTTGCATTACAAAGGAAAGGTTTATGGATGAATGTCCGATTAAATAAATATTACTGTGACTTGGTGTTCGCTTTGTTCTCGAGTTGTATATAAATATATTACCACCATGTTTTTGAACTCTAATGCTAGTGAGATTGTTATCATCATTATTTGTAATGATGATGATAGCATCATCATTATTTTCCTAGCTTGTTTAAAATTTTACCTCAGCATCGGTGCAATATATTACATAGCAACAGTTTTGGGAAGTTCCTATGCGAGGCTAAGGCGCCGCGTAGAAGATGAAACGGACGAATTTTTTAACCTAACCCGCTCCATCGTCTACGCAGTACCTAAATGTTCTCAAGAATGTAATCATCTACAAACGGGACAAAGGAAAAAGAACAATAGAAACATCAAAAAAGAAAGAAAACACTGAGGAAGTGTCTTGACATTTGAAGGGCGACGGGGACATTCATCATCATCATCATCAGCCTATCGCAGTCCACTGCTGGACATCGGCCTCTCCAACTTCACGCCACTTAGTTCGATTTATGGCTTCTCGCATCCAGCTCCTGCCAGCCGTCTTGCGCAAATCATCGCTCCACCTGGCCTATGGACGTCCTACCCTACGTTTGCCATTAATTGTTCATGTTTCCTATCAAGAAATTTTGTTGAAACAGTAATCGAACTGAAACTCACACGTACATAAACTTCTTCAAAGAGACTGTGAATGTCTGTTTTCCCGTGGCCCTCTTTTGGATCCTCATTTTCATACTATAAAAATATATCAGTCTCCATCATCAAACTAAGCCACTCAATAATAATAACTTTTTAAATTAACTTCGCCGACTTGGAGGTGTTTTATTAAAAAAAATCTTGTACTACCTACTTACTGTGATAAGTCGCTAAAGTAATAACTTGACCAACTAATAATTTAGTAATTTTCCGTATTATTTTTTCAAGTAAGTGACTTGAAAAAATAATTACAAAAAGGTTCAAGAGAAATTTTGGCTTAATAATTATATGAATACCAGCTTACCGGCACTCGTTGCTTTGCTATAAAAATAAAATAACATTTATGGGGATGAAAAATAGATGTTGTCCGATTCTAAAACCTACTTGATATGAACGCAAAATTTCATGAGAATCGGTCAAGCCGTTTCGGCGGAGTTAAACTACAGACAACGCGACACGAGAATTTTATACATTAGGTTTTACGAACTCCTTAAATATTTACTGTTAACAGAAACCGCGGGTAACGCCGCGGAGCGAAGTTACCCTAAAAAAAGTAACCTTAGTTACTTTTTAAATCATCGGCTATCTGCCAGTGAAAGTCTCGTCAAAATCCGTAAAGCCGTTTCAGAGATTATCCGGAACAAAAAGACAGGCAGACCAGCTAAAATAAAAAAAATGCTTTTTTGATATATGTACCGAATATACTTTAGTGAAAAGCTGTTAATTTGAAATTACACATAGATATTTCAGTTTTATTTATTTGTATAGATTTAAGGTCTATCTTAGGGAAATGAATATCAAAAGGATACATCGAAATATGTGTAATATGTATATCTAACGGACAGAATGTGTATTCTTTGCGCCCGTTTCATGTATGTATATAAAATGCACGTTCTTCTTCAGAAGACCTACGTGTACAAATAGTCTGACTTAATAACCAAGTTAGTCTAACACATAGACACACACACACACACACATAAACATCACAGCACATCATCAACGGCCTTTAACAGACTGAACATAGGCCTTTCCTAACAAAGAGGGTATCGCCTAAATTGTTCTAACTGATCCCGGCCGCCTCTTTCCGCCATCGTCCTACGCAACTGCAGTTTCATCCCCATCATTTAGATGGTTAGCAGTCCTAGAGACTTTCTGCCTTGTATAACAAAACTGTGAAATGAATTAAATTTTTGGTTCAAAGGTTTCAAAAATACAAGCGAGCGTTGAGATCTTTAATAGCATTCCTCTATACGAGACGGGATGCGGTCGAGTCCACCTGTGCCCCTCCGCGTGTAAAAGACATGTCGCCTGCTGTATTCCCGGACCAAGACGACCTTCAAATCTTCAAGAAAAGAGAGTACTTATTAAAAGGCCGGCAATGCGGTTGCGCGCCTCTGGTGTTGCGAGTATCTATGGGCTGATTAATCGCTTACCATCAGGCGATCCGTCTTCTCACTTGCTCTATAGGAGGATTTAGATAGAATTGGTTTCAAGCTTTCCTTCTCTTTGCGGTGATGTTGCCCTGCTTAGTTTGTTCCCTTAGTCGCCTTTTACGACACCCATGGGATGAACAGGGGTGGTGAGACTCCATATTCCTAATCCATCACCACACTGATAGTCTCTTTTTGATAAGTATAATTTAAATTAACATTTGATTTCTAATATCCACAATTGGAAGCAAACAATAAGGTAACTTTAGAACTTTGTACAGCCACCAAATTATCTAAACCTGCTTAAGTGCTTTAAAACCAATTTGTTTAAGGGATTATCGTAGTGAGATTTACGAGGGAAGATCAAAAACTTTACGGGTTCGAGTGCTTGGTTTGTGAGGGATATGGCCTTTTCAAGTAAGAAATCAACTCCATTAAAGACGACCCATTGAGCCAGTTATACCAAGCCAGGAATGCCAAGTTAACAATTAGATTTAATTACGGTTTTCTGGGTACGAGCAATGACTGCAAGAGATTTATAACTAAATAGAATCGCGAGAGAATTGCGGCGATATTAATAATAATAATAATACGACGTATGATTAAGGAATAAGCGCTCGTTCGTGCAGATTACCCGACGATGCACGGTAGAAGCGCGGCTCCGTCTCGTTCTCCCGTTCGTGGAAACTGCCCCTTAGAGTTGTAAATGAAGAATCAGACAGATTTGAGACACACCATAAAATATAACATTCATTATTTCAAAAATATTGGGTCCACGGTTAGATTTTACTCATCAAAACAGAAACTTTTAAACATTTTCAGTCCTTCTGTTTTATTTCAAAATCCTTGAAAATATATTTATAATATTTTATGGAAACCGGTTTAATCTCAATATGACTCGCCTACTCTATTATTAATGAATCGAATTCGGACACCTGATACACAATGCCACATAGTCCCAAACTAAACAGAGCTTGGACCAAAAAAAATATTTTAATACGTATATACATTCTTTTATAAATAAATACATATTATACATCGAAAACATATAAACTAAGAAAAAATATTTTCAGATCATCTCTTTCAAGCTTGTCATACGCAAGTGCTTTCCTAATACAAAATATCTACTAACATTTGATCTTGTGTTTATAACCTATGAAAAGACTTTTGATGTTTAACGTAATTGTTCTGATTCTGTATGACTGGTTTATTGAAATCCACGTGGTGACGCATTAAAAATACGGTGTGTACGGCCTAATCATCCCATGGGTGCCATAAGAGAAGACTAAGGGAGAAACCAAGCAGAACAATGTCACTGTAAGAAGAAGGAAGTCTTGGACCAAACCCCGTACCAACACAGCAGTAGGGTCAAATCTCCTTGCTAAAGTGAGCCCAAAGAGGAGACTAAGGAAGAAACAAAACAAACAGGACAACTTCACTGTAAGAAGAAAGAATTGGAACAGACCCCGTACCAACCCATCTGGACAGCATGGTAGAGAAGGGTTAAATTTCCTTGCTAAAGAGGGCCCTATATCCAACAGTGGACTATTAAAGGATAATGATTATGTGTGAACTATTTCGAAAGGGGGTAATTGTATAACGAGAAGCGAAGCGGAATCGAGCATCGTGGTTTTTGTTTTGACCAATAAAAGCACGGTGCAGGATTGGCTGTCAGATGCTGAGAAGATTTCAAACTATCCTATTTAAATGTTTTATCCTAAAATGTCTTTACCATAAGCATTTTATAAAGACGACTCCCGTACTAGGAATATACCTTGTGTCATGGATTTCAGACACTACCACAAACGTTTAAACGGATACAAAGAACAGTGAGAACAACAATTATATTATTGGACGTCACAAAGTATTGTCTCATATGGGGATCAAAACTACACCACTAAGCGCAGTGAAATGACCACTTTAACCACTACGCCAACTGTGGAAAGCGTAGTTTGTCCACCCACGATTATATACAGACATTGAATAATCAGACAAAATGATATCAAGAACGGAATTGCTTTTATGCAGTTAATCTTTGTATATATGAAGATAAACGTGAACAGCGAAACGTTCACAGAATTTATAGATAAGAGAATTCGTGCAGTAGATAGCTAAGTATGTCACGAAATGCCTTAACGATGTGTTTGTTTGTACTTTCCTTCTTCCTGTTTAGAACTCCTGGGTTGGGTTGAGGAAAAAGGTTAATCGAAGTCAAAGTGAATACCATGCAAAGATTTACTGTTGAGAATACAGATATCTGTTTACCAAGATCTCTATCCGCCATCGTACATCGCGACAGAAATTTGATCCCCATCATCAAAATGGTTGTAGTCCACAACTGTGCGCTTTTCAAGGTACTTTTTGCCTCGCACAACAAAACTGTGAAACGAACTTGCACGGCCTCTGCTGTTGCGGGTGTCCATGGGTGGTGGTAATCGCTTACCATCAGGTGGTACGTCTGCTCTTTTGCCACCAAAATCATAAAAAGAAAGGTATTGATATAATATTTTTACTTGTAAGGTGATTTCGGCAATAAGGCCGCCCTTTGTATACTATTATAACTCTGTAATATGATGTTTAAATAAACAGTTTTCTGTCTATCCACATACATTGTACACGCGGAACTCTGATCCTAAATAACGCAGAGCTTGTTCCTTCATTGCTACGCTGTTGTTAACATACATATATTTCTAAATACAATTACATTAATGGGGTGCTCACTTGCCCCCACTGTACACGTTCCTTTAGTGCAAAGATAGGGTACGTAAGTCAAACCAGAGCGAACGCCCGAAGGGATGCTCAGACTTAATCAGTCACCATAGCTGAAATCGGTAAGGGAACATATATATATTTCGAAAAACATGCAGAATATAATTATATTATATCCCGATAGAGAGAAATAATTACCTTGGGACAAATCTAATTTCGCAGTAAGGATCCTAACCGCTAGATATGTAGACCAGTCATTGGCTTACATTAATTTTATGTAAGGACATCATATAACTCCAATAAAAATATAACTAAGCAGCCGCTCTCCCATGGTAATATTAAAACAAGAACAAGAATCTGCCTATGTCATCTGGGTCATTATTACGAATCTGTTAAAACATACATAGGCTGCCAAAACTGTTAAGTACCCTTTCTTTAGGCTTAGTTGTAATATAGTACACTTGAGATAAAGTTTTCAAATTACTCAACTCATACTTCCATATTATTGAAAATAACTTCCTGCCAGAATGACTCTTCTCTGTCTGATGGACGGCATAAGTAGAATCCAAGAGTGTTAGTCACTATACACATTGCGAATGCAGTACAGCACGAACGATGTCATTTTACGTTGATCTTCTATCCAAGGATCGTACCGCCCCGGTCGAGCCGGCCCGTTCGTGCTGAAATCAGCGTGACGTTACCTACTACCTTGAAAATTGCATTGCAACTATGTCTATTATGCTTTCACGACTAAACCACAGCACCGATTTCATTTACTTTTTATTACTTTTAAGCGAGAAGGATTTACGAGAAAGTAGTAAATATCCCATTACATTAAATAAATGTCACACCTTTGTTCTTTGAAAGGGTACGTCGCAGGCAGTTCTTCGAAGATTGACATGGGTTTGGCCCTCCGTCTCGCCTTAATAAAAACGACGACAAAAGGAGTGAACTACAGAACTTGAGAATTTTAATGAAATTTTAGCACTCGGTCGCTGAAATGAAAAGTGCCATTTGCAGCTCATAATTATGGGGAAAAGGCCAATTATATAATGAGGTACGATAAGATTTTTTCTAGTGCAACCTAGTCGAATCGTTCGACACAGGGCTTAGAACTGATTGCATGATTATTTTAGTGTTTATGTGAGCTCCTATCTATTTACATCTAAGTAAAGCCGGTTATGCCGGCGCTGCTGCTGCATTTTCGAGAAGCCTCAAACCCGTACCAAAATTTGCAGGTAATTACATTTCTGGACCGTTTGGGGTCGAGACACTAGGTTTATGCTGTCCGAGTGCCCGAGCTAAGTTCAACCAATTAGCTAAGCAACTCCTTGACGCTTTTCGTGACCAGCAGGCTGGAATTAGTCTCGCACAGAGAATTAGCATTGCCATTTAACGTGGCAATGCTGCCAGTCTTTTGGGAATGCTAACCGTAGGCAATTCACGATTATGTGGAGGAATTTTTCGACGCTTGTAAAATATGTAAATATAAAAAAATTCTAGTATGTACATAAATGGCACTGTGGGAGAGCCACGCTTCGGCATGAATGGGCCGGCTCGACCGGAGTGATACCACGGCCTCACAGAAAACCGGTGTGAAACAGCGCTTACGCTGTGTTTCATCCAGTGAGTGAGGATACCGGAGGCCCATACCCCAATCCAACGCCCCCTATCCCCCTCACCCTTTCCCCCCAGGCCGCCATAGTGTGGGTCACCATGCTGCATTGTTCTTTTTCGCATTGAGGATGGTGACCACCACTCTTGGATTCTGCTCATGCTTTCCATCAGGCAAGGCAGAGTCATTTTGGCAGATTAAATATAAAAAAAAATAAAAAAAAAAATGGTGCAATAATATATTAGCGACTGGCCTGTAGTTCTAATAGTAAAGATTTTTAGTGCATGTTTAGCAAAAGAAACTGGTTGAGTGGCAGTCTGTGATCCCAAGGTGATCCATACGTGACCGTCCACATCCTTTGTAATAGCACCATAATACAAGAGCTCGACTTTAGGTCCGAGTTACACGAAGCAAATAAGAACCTGTTCACCTCGATGAAGACACTATTCAGGAACCAAAGTTTACCTGGAAAAGACAAAATAATTCTTTTAATTATGAGATTTTTTAATTTTTCATAAGAGATTTCTTATAATTACACTTTTTCTATTAACTTTTGCATATTTTAGAATAGTCTCATGCTTATTTTATGTTAACTTTAGTAAAAAACTTTGCATAGGCATGAGAATTTAATGAAAATTAGATGTTAATAATATACAATAAGTCACTGAGATCTTATTCTACTTCGACACACATTTTTGGTTTTTTATATTGACAACCTACTCGGAAGATAGGAGCATTTTCTCCCACTTTTCGTCTAACGTGAGCGTATATGTGAAAGATTAGAAATGCAAACAATTGCACGCTGTCTGCGCTTTTGTATAACTATATAACACTCAAGACAATAGATCCTCAAAAACCTTCTGACATGACTTTACCTACTAGTAAATGTGAAACGAAATTAATTATAATTCGAACAAGCTCTGCTTAGTTTGGGACTAGTTGGCGTTGTGTGTTAAATGTCCGAATATATATATGTTATTATTTAAAAAAATAACGACTGACACATATCATAAACGTATGTCTAATTACAAACTAGAGCCTATAATTTGTAGATTAATTATTATAGTAAGTAAAGTACAGGTTCTAATATAAGTATGTTTAATAACTGTCTAATTATTGGTCTAAAACATACTTATGTATCTCTAACTACTTACGTCTACGGATAAATAATACTCAAGACACAAAACTCAGAACCGAAAAGTTTTTAAAATCGATTTTTGTATACACATCAATCGATACCTCTATTCGATTGTTATATAACTGAAACGTATAATTAGCTCCGTGCGACCGCAGCCTTAGAGAGCATGATTTATTACCAATAATAGGCATTGTCGTTTCGTTAATTAGGGCGGTTGTGTGCCCTGCAGATAAGACATGCCGACTGTACCTACTCTAGTCCATGTCGAATTAGCGGGATATTGATCTTTCATTTATTATGCTTGCTGTATCTTTTGTGGATTTAAACGTGATTTTATAAGGTTTATCTGTATATTTGTGTGTTATGGGACGGATTAAGAATAACAAGTGTTATATAAGCCGACTAAGAGACAAAAGGTGTCCAACAGTGCACCATTAAATTATGTTCATTGTGTATGTGTGTGTGACTATCTTTGTAAGAATGTTGGAAAGCTATGAATACAATTCGCTTTAAAATGTCACATGACTGACGAACTTTGCATAAGTATCGAAAACTCAGTACAATACCTAAATTACCCAAATCAAATAAAAAGCTTTGTGAACATTCACGATTTCCTTCCGGAGAGGAACTCTGAGAACAAGCTACGCTATTAAATCTTAAATAATTAAATAAATTACAGGAAAAACATACAGTTATTATAAATCTATGACTCAGATGGAAATAAGGGAGGAATTTAATTGAGATCATCTGAAAATAGCTTGGAAGCTAGATAATTTCGAGATGCCTAATTGGACGGGTCTGCGACAGGGTGATGAAACATAGAATATTATATATTAAAATGAATAAAACAAAATCGAAGTCACACTAAAATAGAACGGAAGTAACAAAAATTTTAGACAAGAATACTATTATTAACTATAGAACTTCAAGGTAGTAGAACCACGCTGATTTCAGCATGAACGAGTCGACTTCACCGGGCGGTACAACCCTCGCACAGAAGATCATCTAATAGATCACATAATATATCATCATCATCAAGATCATCATCAGCCTATCGCAGTCCACTGCTGGACACAGGCCACTCTAATTTCACGCCACTTAGTTCGATCCATGGCTTCTCGCATCCAGCTCCTGCCAGCCGTCTCGCGCAAATCATCAATTCTTATATATATTCAAGTACATACCGGATTTTAATAACAATACAGATCAAACAAACGCATCCTCTTTCCAAACAATTATTGGACCTCTAATATTTTCTCACAGCCTTCCCCTACGTTAATTCGATTCGATTGAATGATTCCGCCGAAATCCAAACAAGCGTGAAAATTCCGAAGTGGTCCCGGAATTATGAATGACATACACACTCTTTGTCAGAGCAAATGAAATGGTTTACGATTATGATCAGCTTAATATTTTTATAGGACGGCAAACGATATTATATGTATATATATACCTGTGATTATGAAAATGAACAATTACAAGGGAACTTGAAATTAATAAACGCAAAATGGTTTTGAAATACTAATCATTGCACATGTGTGAGTGAAGAAACGAGTTCGCAACGATTCTCACGCGTGTAAACATATAACAATACAATATAGTTACGAACTGGAATAATATGCATAATAATATAAAAATAAAAATACGATAATGAGACTACTTAAAAAAGAAATATACAGCCTGTTTCACCCCGATCATTTCTACAAATCTATTGACACTTTTATTCATTACAATTGCTTCAGTAGTTTAGCCGCTACAGGGGAACTTAAAATCATATATAGACTGCCAAAACTTCCACCCTTCCTTTTGGTTTCGTAGTCTTGCAAAAATAACTAGCAGGCATTAGGAAAGGTCATTATTATAAGTATTTTTTGCCACCGTTAATATACTCAACTATGATATTCGTTTAAGACAGTCTTGTGTGGATTTTCTAAATAAAGCAATACCCGCATGTATGACAAAAGAACGGAGAGTATGAGGACCATTTGGATTTATTTTAACACGCGTCCCGTTACGTAGAAACGTGATATAACATTGATCGACTTTTTATACCAATTATTATCCAACTTTTCTTAATTAGTTTTTATGTTCAAACTATTTTACCAGGCCTCCCTAAGCAACATACCCTCTGAAGTACGAGAAATGCTTCTGTACAATCAATTCAACATCATATTAACATAAATTTATTACCACAGCCTAGTGAATATTAAAGAGTCTTGACGCACAAATTTCCAACTTTAAAGTGTAATTATTTATTCTTCTTAGAAGTTATTTTAAGGGGATTACCGTAGCACCTTGTTCACCGGGGGCTGATCACAAAACAGCTTAATATAAGCTGCGAAGAGTGTTATCACAACAAACTAAGCTTGACGATAACGTTCAATGAATTCTGAGTAAGGTCTTAACCTTGTTGTGTTAACCAACGACGAAAAAAGGGTGTTAGAAATATGACGTGTTTGTATCGCTATGGTAATATAGTTTCATAACGAACGCATTAGATTGGTTTTTGTTTTTTGACAGCTGATGTGATGAAATCTAGCTATAATACCTATAAGATCAACCACCGAGGTTGAAAGCCTTCTACTCCCTAGTGAACAAATGATTCTTGGCAACTTGTATGAAGTTTCGATATTAATTTCATCGAAATGAATTTATAAATACCTATTATACATTTAATGAAACACAATAGAAATACTAACAATTAAAAATGTACTATAGAGGACACAAAATGTCTATCTCTCTTTTCCAGTTAAATATATGCTGCTGGTTGTAACTGGCAACCCGCCCTGGCTTCGTACGGGCTCTTTATGGAAAATATAATATAGCCTGTGTTATACCGAGAAGATATGCGCCTAAAATTGCCGAAGTGCTCAATAATTATCGTTAGGTATATTTTAGCAATATACTCAAAAATTTAACAAATTATATACGGAAACCTTCCTCAAGACTCACTCTATGTATTGATAAAACCGCATCAAAATCTGTGCAGTAGCTTTTGAGTTTACCGCGAAAAGACAGACAGACAGACGCGGCAGAGGAATTTGTTTTATAATGTGTGGTGATAATTTTTTTTTTATAGTACAAGGGGCAAACGAGCAGACTTATCGCCTGATGGTAAGCGATTACCGCCGCCCATGGACACCTGCAACACCAGAGGCGTCAAAAGTGCGTTGCCGGCCTTTGGGTTTGGGCAGGGGAATAGGGAAGGGGTTAATAATAATAATATCAATATGTAATAGTATATATAATATCAAATAAAATATATAGTAAGAACACATTCTTCTTCAATATACGTACATAATATACATATCTATATATTACCAGCAGCTGCAAATAAGTGTTGTTTTAATGATTTTTCTCGCAATTTTTACGTTTGTACTCACCATATAGAATTAGAATATAAAAATAATTCCGAATTGATGGAGCGGTTCTCGATTTCTGCGGTTAGCAACACATTTGGCGATTCATTTTTAGTTATGTAGATAGATACGTATTGATGTAATATTTGTTGAAATAAGCATCAAACAATCTTCACTGTGATATCCCATGAATCTTTGATTGCTTATAGCGCAGGGTTCGTACATTTTGACGGGTACAACCTTGGGGGTGTACCTACATAAATATTTAAAAAGAAAAATTTAAGGATAGGATAGGATAGGATAGGAAGGATATCAATATCGTCTGCGGTATTCATGGACCAGTACGACCTTCAAACCTTCAAGAAAAGAACGTTCTTAAAAGGCCGACCACGCACTTGTGACGCCTCTGTTGTTGGTTGTCCATGGACGGTGGTAATCGCTTACCATCAGGGGATACATCTGCTCGATTGCCACCTATATCATAAAAAAAAATTAAATCATAGATTTAAAGAATACATTATCTGTTGTAGAACATTTCATTATTTTTTTCTTCCTTCTTTTTGTAGTGGTGTCCTGCTCACTTTGTTCCCTTCGTCGAGTTTTATGACACTCATGGGATGAATATTATATATAGGTACCTCTTTTAAAATCCATGCAAAACGTTGATGTCACAACATAAATAAATGATATCCATATCACATTTTAAAATCATGACATGATATGACGAGTCTCCCAATATTTTTTTCAATATCAAGTTTTAATAAATATATGTATTATTTATCTTTATCAGAATGTATGGCCAAATAATACAAGATTGATTGTACAGCAAATTTCCTGGAGATACGAAAAATAAATTACTAGATAAAAAAAAGAATACGTTTTGCTAATAACCTTTCGGAGGAGGAACTACTTTATAAGGTTATTGAATTTTTGCATCAGCTCCCAATCCAAGTCGACATTCTACAAACGTAAACGTTAATACCAAACTAAGAAAAGTTTGGGAATGACGTCGTTCAATCCTAAGAACGGGCCGACTCGACCGTACTATCCTCTCACAGAAGACCAAACTTAAATGATAGCATTCGTGCTGTCATGTTTCGTTGCTGAGTGCGAGACCGTAGGCCCAATAATGTAAATGCTTGTCAATAGGCCGCCATAGGTAGGTCAGGATCGATGTTGTGTTGTTCTATTGTCTGCATTCGCAATGAGTATGGTAACTGCTACTCTTGGATTTTGCTTTCTACTAGGTAGTCTCTTTGGCAGGCTCATATGTAAAAAGTGTTCACGCGTTAATCTGTAAGGGGTTAATCTTAAGCGCAAAGAGATCTGTCTGCGGTTATACCGATTTGAATTAAATTTATAATAAAGAGCCTATAATTCTTAATAAATACGTAGGCTACTATTTACCGTGTTAAGGGACTAAGATGCGGGCGAATCCGCAGTCAAAAGTTAGTTTTATGTAACTTGGAATGTATTATGTTGATTCGAATTAAAATCATTAATCACACACATCGATATTTTTAAGCCGACTGCTTCATAATTAAACTGTTTAAAAATCATGATTATCGACACTCTTTACTAGCCTGCTGCTGGGCATAGGTCTCTCTTTAAAACAGAGTTTATGTACGTGTATTATCTTTATATATATAAATATTAAAATAGTACTCCTAAAAGCTCTCAACGCACCTGTGACGCCTCTGGTTTTGCGGGTGTCCATGGGCGGCGGTAATCGCTTATCCTCAAGCGATACGACTGATCGTTTGCCTAATACTGCATAAAAATTTGACTAAAGTCCTCCTAAACGGTTGAACCGATTTTAATGATTTTTTTTGTGTCTACTCCTGAGGATTCGAGCTTCAGGTTACACAAATAAATATTTTAAATATACATATATGTATTGTATATTCAAAAAACATACTATCAATTTAAGATACTACATTTTAATAGCATTTTTAAATTTTTATAGTTGCTGCATTGACACTTTAATTTACGCAAAATAAAATATAATACACATAACACAGAATTATCTTTAAATCATTATTTACCTTAAAAACCTTTAGACTACCTAACTATGAAAAGGGTTCGTGTCTCACGAACAAACTTGAAGCGAATCTAATGGGAATTGGAAAATGACATAAATCTTATACTAACGAGAAATCTCAGATATTTGCGTTCGTAGTTATAGCAAGTAATAATTTATAATATATACCAAATAGTCGACAAGCTGGTGGGAAATAATATTTGAACTAACAAGCGAATTATCTTTTAATCGTTTTCAGCCACGACGACCTATAGCAATCATTATTGGGAAGTCAGGACCCTTAAATATTTGGATTTTTTCAAGCTGGCAGGCTGCAAGAGGCCACAGACCAGACCTATATTAATTTCAACATGGTACTTCCACGCGTTCTAGGGAAAAAGGGACTTGACAAACGGACAGACAGGCGAAAAACGAAGTAATCCTATAAGAGTGCCTTTTTTGATGATGCCCGAAGTACGTTTCCCTAAAAAAGAACTAACTTAGACTGGAATAATTACACTAACGCTTTAAACATGACATTTATTCCCTAATCTCAGGATCTTAATTTAGAAGTACTTGAATGTCGTTACAACAAATACTGTACATAAGTATATATGTAGTGCTGTTGATCGTTTTGTTTTAGCCCAAATAACCTCAAATTATTTAATTACTAAGTCATATATTCGCTATAATTAAAAACTAATCCAAATTGAATTTCCTCTCGTACTCATTTCAATATTTACCGGACATTGAGGAGTATCATCGTTGCTTTCCATTTCGTCAATTTTATTTGTGGTCAGCACAATGTTGAAATATTCCAGAACTTGTCCATTGATCGTTGTACCGGGATCGTTAGGAGCATGCGGAAACTCCATCATCCAAATGTATTTTCTTAAGTGCATATTCCACTTAAAATACGGAAAACAATGTCACCATCTCTATTCATCCCGTGGGTGTTATATGAGCACTAACGAGAAAACCGGAACAACAGAAAAAACATTTGTATTTGTCCGTCTGTTTGGTGTGGAATAATAGGACAAAATATCCTATTTGGACAGGCCTATGTTCAGCAGTTAATTACAGACCCATCACATTGTCTCTATACTAGCTCAAACGAATCTGTTGAATGCGTTGAATGATTAAAAATGCAACATAAAATCTCTAAGTATTTTCAACAAGCGTAAACAAAGAAATGTTTTGTATTCCAACTATTACACTTCATACACAGTTCTATCTATTACTCAATGGATTGACATCCTTCTACAATGGCTTCGTTAAATACTGTAACAACAGTTCAACATGGCGTATCAAATATTCAGTGAGGTCCGTCTATGGAATCGATGCCTCTCGACTGGTCGTCTTAGATCTAAGTGAAGTGTTCCAGTATCTGTCTTACCGGAATTGTTTTCCAACTCAAGACATAGAATTCTGATCCGATTTAAGTATTGGGTAGAATACAAACATTTCCTGTGAAAGATATATTTATATTTTCTAGGAATTAAAGGAATTATTAAAATAACAATAAGGATGAAAAGCAAAGGCATTGTTTGAATAAATATATAAAACACGTTATTCAACTAAAAAAATATGTAATGTCATTTCTTATTTAGTTTAGGAATTCACGTTTCCTAGGAGTCAGATATAATGAAGTTATTAGAGTATAGGATTTAGGTTACCCATCGTTTGCGAGGCGAAACCATCAATCATTATTATCACCATTTTATCATCTAATCATCTCAAGAGGCACAAATGCCTTGCCTTAATTTTAGTCCCTCTTCTGTAGAATCAGGAAAGTTTTGGCTCTGGTAACTTCAAATACTTGGTGAAAAACAAAGGAAAAACTGCTAAAACCGAATTTCAGCAAGGCCCTGGCATTAACTAGAGTAATAACTCCTGGTCGAACCTGCCCCAAATGTGAAGCACAGTTCTATCATGAGATTAGCCCGTATATTATGTGTAATACCAATAAAACGACTGCTAATAGTAACAGCAGCGCATAATATAATATATTTGACGAACTTGTTTGAAAATTGTCAAGAAAAAAAATTAAGAGGAAGAAATAAATGATGAATTAACCGTGGATTTGGATACGCCTACATTATATTGATGAATTATTGTTCACCATTAGACAATACTTCTATCCGTATCTATTCATGTAACGTATGTAGATCCGGGTGTTATATGAAAATTCCATACCGAGGAAAGACTATAGAGGAGGATAAAGTTTCTCGGTGAAATGGCGGTAAAAGCATGTTAAGACACGTGCGTGTGTGTGAGTGAGCCAAGGTGAAGGAAATAAATAACATAAAGTGTGTGTGTGTGTGTGTGCTTGTGTACACGCGTTAGAAGTTATACTTCCTCAGCGTAACAAGACAAAAATTTGAAAAACTCAATTGTTGACTATAGTTAACTTTAGTTTGTCAGTTTTGTATGACGGTGTGCGCGCGCATCATAAAATGTGTCTACTGTCATAGTTTTTTCCTAACGCGTCAATAAAAGTGTAACTCCAATAAATCACAAACGAATACATTACAATTCACATAAAATTTTAATTTTTAATGAGTTAAGAGGTTGTGGTCGCCTGTAATTACTAATACCTTTATTTTACAGTAGGCTTATTTATTTTGTAATCTTCGTGCCGTGACGGTGTGCCCGCCGTTGTACATGGGTGCATGAAGTCCTAAAATAAAAAAAAATCCTACCTAACTAGTCCAGTTTAATTATCACAGTTATCCCTGTACCAACGCCCTTACTTGCGCCACGCTTCGGAAGAACTAGCCGGCTGGACCGGTGTGATACCACGGCCTTACATAAAAACGATGTGAAACAGCGCTTGCACCTTGTCACCGAGTGAGTGAGGACGCAGGAAGGCCCAAATCCCAACCCCTAACCCCGTCTCTCTCCCCATCCCCCAAAGACCGCTAAGGCACTTGTGACGCCTCTGGTGTTGCGGTGTCTTTTCGCGGCAATAATTGCTTACCATCAGGCGATGCGTATGCTCGTTTGCCCCTATTAAATAAAAAAAGTTTTCCACATGATATCTGCTAGTACTAGTCCAGTCTCATTATTACAATTATCTGTATAACAACGCCCTTACTTAAAAGGATCGCTTACCAAAAACTTCAAGCCATTAACATTTCCACATTTATGAATTCCATCCCTTCTTGTTTGTTTTAATATCCTAAATAATAATTGGGATGACAAAACTACCCACAGTTTTGGGTAAATCCTTTTCAGTTGGGTGCCATTTGTATTGTATCCTCGAGAAGTATGTACTAATTATGTTATTGTTACATAAGTTACGCCCAAAAATGATTTACATTTCAGTTAAGAATATAACATTAATATGAATACAGTTATTATAAAGTTATAAATTTTTTCGTTTCTGCGAACGTACGTAATAAAAATAATCACTTTAATTTTGTCGAATTCGTAGAATAACGACGGACATTAATTTTGGACGATTTTCGTTTTTCACATTGAGTTATTTAAAACAAACTTTTTTTTCAATACCATGTTTATATACGTTTCGAAATTGGAAGAATATTGAAAAAGCGGTTTTAAAATTGTTACAAAGAGCGATTATTTGCTTGAGACGTTTTTTGCTACACGCACACAACACACACACCTAAATCGGAAAGTTCTCGTTGTTATTTGAGGCACAGAATAATGAACCTTATTATTATTATAAGGCATCGAATATATGGATTAATTTTCGCGCAGCTTTTTCCAGCGCTTTGTACCGGGAATGCCTTATATGTACGACTAGTTACTAGAATTTGCTAATAATAATATTGTGGGTATGAACAGAACGTCTCGCTCGGCGCAGTTCAGTTCAGTTGAAGTTACAGTGCGATAAACATTGGAGTAATATCAATTAAGGATTGTTATTCTAAGCGATATTGTGATTTTAAGAGTGTTTTTAATAAAGTCTCTTTTACACGTCAGAAGATTTATTTCTCAAATCCATCATACCCAAGCACGTACCAAAATGATGCAGTAAAGCATTATTTTGTAAACTTTAAACTTCTCTCCTGTGAAGTATATAATAGTTGTATGTTAGTATTCTAAATTTAAGTATTTAAAGACATAACAAATTCAGCTTCGGCCACGACTAATGCAATCTGATCAAATTCTCAATTCAGAGACGTTATAGAAAGTAATTTAAGTCATGAAGAAACAACCCCAACTTCAATGTGCCAATCACAATAAATATACACCTAAGGATTATTTCATTAAATTTAAAAAGGACCAAACTTGGAGTTTTCTTCCTTCTAAAAAAAAATTAGTAAGGTAAGTAAGTTGAAGGAGGATTTTTTTAATCCAATTATTTTATCTTATCTCTTGCATTTTTCTTTAAATATGGAAATAAACGACCCATAAAATGAAAAGATCTATCTGTCTGTAGTGTCTAGTCTGTAGAAGCTGAACAAATTACACAAATTACAATTAGAAGTACAGATAACTGCGTGGAAAGTTGAGAGTTGTACAAATCTCACAGAAGTCACGAGCTTGCCAAAACTTTCGACTACGGGTAGACTAGAAGGGTGCACGTCGTTTGCACGAAAAGTTTTTCGTCGCATGATGCATAAATTATCAGTATATCTTTCTGCTAAAAGTAATAATTTATGTAATAGCAAGGTTAGGAAATTTGTTGCATTCAATGAAAAACCTAAAACGAACATAAATGACGTTTACGTTATTGATATATCCAGTCACACGTAGAAACAAATGAAAATAAAATATACATACATACTATACCTTTTTTTACAAGGTGAAAGCTTTTCGAACCATACAAACCGATTTTGATGTGAACAGAAACGACTATGCCATTATATTTGATCTATTTCATCGTCTTTCGAGTAGCTTAAATCTTCAGTTTAGTCCATAATCGTTAAGATAATCAACCAAAATAATATCAAAGATGTTTGCACATGCCTCAAATTTTTTGAACCAATCTTTTTTGATCAAGTTCGGTTGTGGAATGCTTAACCCGAGTTTTTTTAGCACGAGTGAATCAGTTAGTTTTTGTTTATTGTTATTTATTTTTTCGTTAGATATATTATTAATTGAGAAAGGCTAAAATATATACGCTACGGACTTTAGAAGTCAAGCAGTAGCCTCAAACTAATGGAGCCGTTTGTCTAGTTCTTCTTTCTTAATTCTCCAGAAATGTATGTCTGTCGTCAACTGCGTCTGAAAAAATCTTTATCATCCAGTTACCAATGTTGGATGCTGAGTCACGTACCAAAGTTAAGAGGATTGTTTATACAATTAATTCTAAGAAACTAAACTTTGGCTTTCCTTGCTTCGTTAAAACTTCGAGATCGATTGATTATTGGCAAAGTTTTGGCCGTGAAATACCACAACTGTTTTAAAAGAGAGTTAAATAATGCTTTGGTTTTAAAAAGTTACCTTATCTCAAATACCAAAAGTACTTAATCCTTAGTCACTAACAATTTCCTTTCAGAATTTGTGTCAGTAAGAGCTAACCCATTGCGACAACTTGCCAGAAACTTACTTCTGAACTTTACAAGATGGTCGCTGCAAGAAAATTGCGGTTGAAAGCGGAAACGTGCAACATTCATTGCTTAGACATCGCTTTTATAATTCTCCAACATTTGAAAGATTTTTAAATTTTTTCCTTCACTCTGGTGGCAATTTACTAATGTTTATATTACTGTCGGGGTAAATTTCAATATAATACCTTTCCGCTCGCTACTTTGAATATATAAGACATAATTCTATGTTTGATTTGACCAATGATTGCGTCATATAAGATGTTTACCGTCATATTTAACGATTTGTTGGAGCGCATTACTAGACATGCACCCAAACCCCTACTTGCCATAAGCTGACATCTGTCGACCGTAAAAACTAATGACGATCAGCGCGTCTCGCGTCGCTTATATTACTATTATAAATGTTTTTCGAAAGACAGTCCCCATTTTATCTCATTCAAATTTTTACATTATTTTTCTTTAGTTTCATGACAACGAAGACTTGAAGACTTATGATTTGAATACTTTAAACACTTGACATTGGCTGAAATAGCTGATTAGCTGGTGACCATCTCATCAAAAGAAGAAGAATATTATAATTGCAATATAGAGTATATTTCGGAGTCAAATTTTTATTAATTCATCCCGTTCCCGTTCACTAATAATGTAAAATTTACTCGTTTTTAGTCGTGATGGACTAAGTGCATTATATGCAGATCTGAGTGCCTGGATGAAGAGGTCGAGAGGCTAGGATGTCCAGCATTGCACTGTCATAGACTAAGACATAATGATGAATACATTAGAAAGAGACGATGGAAAGGAAAGTACGATGAATTTTGTAATACTTAATTACACGTTGACGGCTGTACACGTTCAGATAATTTATAATATGAATATACATTATATGTATGTTAGGTTACAAGAATATGTTTATAAAGTTAAATGAATTTGTTTTCCTCGGATATTGAACCTCGCAACCCGCTTGTGTGAGGCAAACAGTTTTTTGTTTGTCTTTTTGCCGAATTCACATTAAAAAAGGGCAACGTGGATGTTTGCTTCTAAATTACTATAAAAATTACAAGCAACTGACGTCATATTGTTACGAAATAGCTTAAACATTTTAGATGAATGTTAGATTAAAAAAAAATTGAAGAATAAAGTTTACAGCTAATTCATTGTACTGTGTTATGGTATTAAACTCAAATGATAAGACGTTTCACTGGATGATAAGCGTTTACCGTTGTCGTTTATGAACACGTGTAACTCAAGAGTCCACGAGAGGGTTGTTGTGAGTTACACAAGCAACATTAATCTCATGAAAAACAGCATAAGTTAAACTAAGTATAGTTAAATAACTGTTGAAAGTCTCTATTAGGTATTTAGTTAACAGTACCTGGATTATGCTGCATACTAAATTTCATGAAGTTCGTTGGAGCCGTTTTCGATATTCAGATTATATTTATATATCTATATATAAATACAAGAAATGATAGTTCAAAGGTATTAGATAGTAACATAGTTTATTGAACCAAGCGGTGGTAAAAAATACAACATTGACCTTGTAAAGCTTAGGTTGAAACGACTGTAATACACTTTAGATAAGACATAATACTTAGACGTATTTTGTTACAACTAAATTCGCAAACAAGTTTACGTTCCGTCTGGATTTGACCGGTTGTAGACACGCTTGCTATCTATTGTAAGCCAACACTTTGGTTTTGCTATTTCAATCCTTTCAAACTACGCCTGAACTTGAAGCACTTGAAAACTTATAGCGTGGTATGGTAGGCCAAATCTCCTTTCTAAGGACTATTGGAAGGTGTGGCTGAAAAACCTTCTAATCTTCTAACTTCTAGAGACAGAACAGAACTCGCTAAGGTGGTAGTGTATGATTACTATTGTCGTTTATAGGCCAAAAATACTATTGCGACACTTGCTGTTACGTTAGCACTACTTTTATATTAGTACGAAATAGTGCCTAACTAGATAATAATAATAAAAAGTACTAAGAAGAATTTAAGGTCTTTAGATCTACGTAGGTAAAAAAATGTATGTACCCTATGGCCACTAGGACCATTGTTGCAAATCTATTGACTCCTCATTAATAATAAAATTGTAGTTTAGGCACTACGATGGAATATACAAACATACTTAGACTGCACAACCTTTACCTTTGGCTTCGCCGCGCCGTAGTCGGATAAAAACCTGACCTACTTTAAATTTTACATACCGGTAATTTTTAGTACACCCAGATGTCATTTTTACAATTAAGACGAATCTAAAACACCTCAAATGTCAAAATCCATCAAATTGTTAAGCTACATAATGTGTCAACAACACCCTCCTTCTGGCTAGTAGGGTACAAACATAAATATATTTGTACCCTACTAGCCAGACACATACACAGATACAAACATAAATATGTTTGTATGTGTGTATCTCCTGTAATAACAAAAGTATATCACCTCTACAGGTAATATTGAAAAAGAAACATTCGCAAAAGTGTCCCTCGGTACTCGTCAACAAATTGAATAACCCGATCCTTCTCCGAAGCCACAAAAAATAGGGTCATCATTCAGATAGAAAAGTTACTCACTATTATAGCCTTGTTGGATTCTAACGATGATGTAGAAGCAACGTTATTTGTCTAGACTTCTATATAACTTTCTCGAAAATGTCAGATGTTTCGCTAGCACTTCAGAAAATTGTAGGTACACATTTTTCTGACACAACTCAAAAGATATAAATTTCTTGTCGTTTTTTCATATCCAAACCTACTCATTTCGAGAAAAGCATTGAAAAAGTTACTGGACTGTGGTTTTTTTGACGCCGCGGTGTAACTCTGATGGTGCTGAGCCATATGTGTATGGCTCTTACTCTATAAAATGTATACTTTTTCATGTAATGGCTGTCACAATGACTCTCCTCTGTCTGATGGAAAGTATGAGTAGAATCCAAGCGTGGTAGTCACTTACTGGATGTAAGTGACGACCACACCGCCTAGTGAGAAGCTTTTTCAGGCCCCGCTTAAAAGACCAGGGATCATAGTGTGAGGGAAACACGTGAGCTGGTAGTGAGTTCCATGTTTCAGATCCGTCTTAGATTCCAAAATAAGAACGATGCAATGATTACTTAAATAAATATAAATTGGTATCAAGAAGAATGATTATTTCTATTTGATTAAATTTCTGTTTAAAAAATCTCGCTTGAGTAACACCATCACAAATACGCTTAGCAAAAAAATGAATTTCGTCCTTGGATTTTTTACACCTCATTTAATTCCAATCTTATTGGATGCCGCTTTAGCTACTAAATAACAAAAGTGAGTTTCCAGACCCATGGTTACAGAAGCGATCATTAAGTTCATTTAAATCCAAGTTGAAAATCTATTAGAAAGATTCAAAGCGAGATGGGTTGAGCTCTTGTGATGTGAATTTAGGATGAGCTCTGAATCTTGAATTAAGTCAAGTTTTTTCGACACAGGAACCGACCGGCGAGCGTTTGAGAGGGCGGTAACACTATATTGGTGCTTGAGCACGTCACGCTGAGACTACTTGAGCTTTTTGAGGGAGCGAAATATGATAAGCCTTGTCGGCTTGCTTGACACGATATTTGGGACACACTTGAAACAAATCAGCTTCACATATGCATCATTAGAGAAGGTCTCATGCGATGTCTTCGTCTTCGAACGTTATCTATTAGGTGTTAAGTATTTCGGAAAGTTTTATTAGAAGTGAGTGGAAATACGGTCCCAGTGATATAATAAAATACACAGGATATAGGAATAACACACTATTAGCTTGAGTCTTTACTCTCTTCCAAAGTAGCCTCCGTTTCTCCCTACAAATCAAAGTGTCTCCATATTTAAGATATTAGAATTAGTCTTTTAACGGTTTAGCCGTAAAAGCGTAACAGACAGACACAAAATTACTTTTGTATTAATAAGATTCTTTAAAAAGCAACTTCGGGTAGTGCAGTAGCGCGACCTCTAAGCTTCAGATGCCAACAACAGGCATTTGTGTAGTTAACTAATGAACCTTGAAACAAATCGATGGTATTATACTGTTATAATTGAACTTTAGATGAGGTTAAGCTAATTACGTTCCGGGGATTCGTTCAAGGCGATGAACGATGTCGATCATCGCTCTAGCTACCAGTAAAATTTAACCCTCACATTTCACATTTACATATACTATATAAGTATTATATATAATACGTAGTTACCAATAATCAAGTACTATTATCAGTAACCCCCTTCCTTTAACATGATTATAAGAATGAAATAGAAACTAAAAGTTAAGAATTTTATGATTCACTAGCTAGCTTGCCCGCGGCTTTGCTAGCGTGGAAGCAGATTGTATGTATTTAATTAAAAACTGTGTGAGTATAAATGAGCAATATATTCATGTTTTTAAACGCATGTATTTTAAATCAATAGGCAATTAATAAGGATTTTAATACAAACTTTAGACCCTTAATTTAATCCCTTTAGGTGTAGAGTTCCCATAAATCCTGATATAAGTGTTCATTTATTTGTAATCAAAAGCCTAAAGGCAAAGTTTAGAGGAACAATGTCCAGGAACGCTTAAATACGTATCTACTCATTTTTAATCAGCTGCCTAAAATTAAAAAAATCATTTTTCTAACTTAAAAAATGACGGATCTCCGTACAAACTTTCAACCTACATTTCACCTCCTTAGGGATAGAAATTCCAAAATTCCTTCTTTAGTGGGACTCAATAAAACGATTCTACTCACAAAATTTCACTGCTCTAACTTCAAAAGTTAACGCTCGGCGATGATGAATCAATTAATCAGTCAGTCAATCCGTCGGTCACTCAGTCAGTCAATCAGGATATGTTATTTTATAAGTATAGACTATCATTTCATTGGATGCAGAACTCTGTCTTCAGGCAAAGGTCTAAAATTTATCGAAAGTCGATAATAAGTAACATCCCTACTGTATACGATAATTGAGTATTAAACACCATTATTTAGAGTTAAAATTCATTATACATATAATATGCGTAGTAAGGGACCTCAAGGCAGTGTTCGCGTAGGCGTCAATTTAGTTTGTATAGGTGTAAATAATCGATATTTAGTACAGTTCATTCGCTTTGATACGGTCGCTTTGATCGCGCCGTCGCCACACGTGCGGATTATTGTCAAAGGAACGCCGACATAATATCAAACAAGTCCACACACAAGCATAAGTATGATTTGTCAGTTATCACCGTTGTATGAATTAATATATTTACTTATTATAACAATAATATAATTACAATTTTATAAATGCAGTGAGGTCTCCTTCTAA
The DNA here is from genome assembly GCA_003709505.1 of Hyphantria cunea. Lineage (NCBI taxonomy): Eukaryota > Metazoa > Arthropoda > Insecta > Lepidoptera > Erebidae > Hyphantria > Hyphantria cunea. The sequence goes on from PKRV01000430.1 coordinate 440,826, forward strand.
TTTTCTGACTAGTTACAGGTGAATATGGTTCAAAGTGAAAAGAATTATTCACAAATTGAAAAAAGAAACCAAGTATTTAAACAACAATACAAAATTAATATCAAATCATATCACAATAGACTACTATTTCTCTTTTGGCCCACAAAGGGGCAGATTAAAAACTATAAACCAAAAACAAATAAAAGAAATTTAAAATTAGACAAAATCACTTTCTTCACACTTTCTTATTTCACAAAAATAACCACAATTGCGTGCGGGTGTACCGACACTATCTAAACGAATGGACTATAGAATATCTTCTAAGCATAGATGTTTTCGGATAAATTTATAACAGATGTTGGTATAAGGTCGACTAGCACACTAAGGGTTTTGTGTTGGAACAATAAATTAGTTTACTGTTAGTTTTCAGTTAATTCATTCTTACATTTGTAGGTACGTTACCTAATAAAACAATGGTTGGTTTTTTATTTTTTGTATTCTGTTATAGACGGCTTATATCTTTAATAAATTAAAATTCATATTTTATCGCCTTGTTTAATGTACCTATAAAATTTATTAAATGGCATTTTACAAGTAATCATCGTTTATTTTTCGTGGGTTCGATTGTTTATTTAATAGGTACATGGAAGACTAAAAACAATTTACAACATTATACATATATCGTCTTTCAATTATGGAAATGCATTAAAATTACAACATGATCGAGTACAATTTCCTAACTCATAGCTAATCCTAGGTCACATCACGGCACTGCAATTTTAGGTGATAAAAAAAGAAAGCATCAAAAAGCAGACAAGAAGAAACAAATATTTAATAAAAAAAAATATGTAGGGTGGGTCTGAAGCTCTGTCACACAGGCTTCGAGCCTAGAATGGACTCCAGTTCTCATTAAGGAACTTTTTAAAAACTTTTTCATACATATCCTGTAACCGACTTTTGAGTGCCCCCTTGGCGCAGTGGTGGCGTATGCGACTGCTGTGCTTCGAAACAAATATTTGCAGATCATACGACCAAATGTTTGTATGATCTGCAAATATTTATTTCGAAGTTTTGGTGTTTTGCATGTTTAATATATATGTATTTACAAAACAAGGATATTTGTATTTATATCAGTTGTATAGTACCTATAATACAAGTGTTACTCTGCTTAGTTTAGGCCTAGATGGCGTTGTGAGTTAATGTCCAAAAATATATATTTAATTATTTTAACTAAAATTGTACCTATCGTGTGTATAGAAACAAAGTTTATTAAATTATATGAAACCAATGAGCTGAGCACCTTTAACGCTGTTTATGAAAGTGTTGACTTAGCAGTATCTGGCCGTTACCACATTAACTACAAAAGGATCGATGTCGCACTGTTTACAAAGTTTATGATATACAACTTACAGACAACTCGCGACATAATACAGAAGCTGTCAGTCCTTTATCCCTCCGACTAGAGACAAATAAGTACATCAACGAGAAAGAATCGGAAGTTAATTATAAGCCAACTCAACGCACATCCGATATCACACGCTGTAGAGGACGTTTAAATATAAACTTTACTGAACTTAAGATTGAATCGACTTTTGTTTGTAAACTACACTTATGATGTAAATTTTGACAGTTCATATGTTTTACTTATTATAAAAATATAAAAATAGTTCCGGACGTCTTACACACAATGCCATCTAGTCTTAGCATTTTAAGCAGAGCTTGTGCTATGGGTACCAGACAATATTTTTTTGTAACCACATACATATTCTACATTGAAAACACCCAAACTCCCAAACAAATATTAGAAGACCATATAACCATATGGTCCTACCCGAGAATCGAACCCGAGACCTCAAGCACAGCAGTCTCATAAACTACCACTGTGCCACCAAGGCAGTCACAATTATTGAAGAAGCTCACTAGATCCAGCTAAACAAATGTATTTATTGAAGAAGGACATTGGTTTCAACCCACCAGCACTGGAGAAGTAGCTCTTCTCTTACTAGCAATACTAAAGTAGGTTATTTATGCTCTTGATTGTCGTTACTTAGCATTATTAGTTGCGATACATTTTAGAATTAAAATCGTTGCCAAAATTAATATTTTTGCGAATTTATACCATAAGGCTAAACCGGTCAGGTGTTAACATAAATAAATAAAATAGTAGAATAAGTACAAGTGATTTTAATTCTAGAATAAAGTAAAGCAGGTCATCATCTTTTACAACTAAAGTAGCTCATTTGACTGATGTACGATTGTACACTTGTAGATGCTATATAGTGCCTAGAGTAAAAGATTTGTCACTCATTTATAGTTCTAATGTAATTAGTTATACACCTTATCTCTAACTGTTCTTTCCTCACACACACACTCGAGATTTGTCTTATTATGAGATTATTATATTGAACTAACCATAGGTACCATAGTAAGTAGAGGGGTGGCTCTTTTACAGTCATATATATATATAAAAAATAGGCAACACTTTGTAAGGGAGGTAAACTTATACTTACATATTGTTACCTATTTTTTCAAAAAGCTCTACTAACACTACTAACAAATAGGTTATCAACGAATTAATAAACAAGCTAACTGTATATATTTAACCTACGTGTGTCTTCCGACCTCACAGAGATCAAATTCAATCTCCTCCTAAACCCCGTCGTCAAGAGACATGTAACTGTTGACAACACGGTAACCTAGATTCCCCCAGTTGCAGATATCACACCTTGACGGCAGCTGAAGATGAAGAGCATTTACTATTCCTACTGCAAATCTTAGCTAGACTACCTTAGACAGTCGATCCTGACAGCCCTGCATTAATAGCACCTTTGTGTAATATTCTCTCGTCCCCGTTTGCTGTCTGTGGATCTGTGTAAATACTACATTGACACCACGTCAATCTAGTATTTACACAGATCCACAGACATGGCTTTACTGCGTATATACACATATAGGCTTTACTGACTTTAGTAATTCGAGTGCTCTAAAATATTTGACTAAATATCTATGTGAAGAAATGTAATAAGAAATTTATATCAATGCAGCAATGCCTGGAAAAGGCTACTAAGTTGTGTGTAAAAATCTATGTAATTGCGTGCATGTGAATAATGGAAAAAAAAGATATTTAACTTTGCAACTTCATCCACTAAAAATGCTACAAAAAAATATTTCCCTAACATAGATCACTCCAAAGAACATTGACCGTATCAATGACTTTATCAAATTCCCCAAAAGAGGAATTTTACAAGCCAACCAATTTTACAAATTGGTATACTTACAAAACAACAGAAATAATACATTACTCGCACATTTTACTATCAAACTTCCAACATTGAAAACTTTGAATAGTCAAACTCTTTTAGCGAAATTTCACTAAAAAAACGTACTAAAGGATCTTCTCAAAGACATCCAATATCTCTATATGCTTAGAGAGTATACAGAGCAATTCGTTTATTGGAAACGTATGCAACCACACACAGAGCAGTTCTATGCAACTCCTTTGTGCATTTAAGTTCCGTTTTAGTGTCTGAGGATTAAAATGTTCGATGCAAAGATAGCGGCCGTCCGATTGATAAACAGGTTTTGCGACTGCACTGCGTTCAATAAGAAATATGAAATAGATTTTTTGAAGTTTCTTTTAAATTATAGATAACCAGTTGTAGTAGAAGTTTAGACTGTGGTCACTGCCAGTGAAACATTTTTCTTGTGGTATAAAGGAATTGTTTAAAACACTATTTTTTTGGGTTACGTGATATTACGCTCACGGGTAAAATAAAAATTCTAGTAGAAGTAATTTTAAAGGTTATAGGAATATGGGTTATATAGTTCGGGTAAAATTTTGTGGGTTTTAATGTAATGAGTTGATGCCGATAAAAAAGATATACCATACCCAATTAGTAGTTGCGTTAAGCTTCGAATTCATGATTATGTATAATTAAACGTAAAGACCAGTTCTGCGTTGATTTTTGTTCATTTATTTATTGTACTGATTAATCTTAGGGAAACTTACAGCAATACGTTTAACATAGGTTATAAAAATAGCAACAAAACGCCGGCTTGTTAGTCTCCACAGTTAGAAACTTTTATAGCCATCTTCATAACCAGTACCTTTCTGACACTGCACAGAGCGCTATAATTACTCTTAGATTGTATCTTAACCATATAGTCCTGTGAATGACAGAATAAATAATTTTCTTTCTTTCTTTCTTTCTTTTATCCATTCGCCTTCTTCGAATCGCCTTTTTTCCGAGCTAATAGTCTCATGAAAGTTTATCGCATATCAAGAGGTAAGTGCAGCAAAAAGGAGCACAAAACCAGTTGGCGATCGGCGGGATTAGAGAATGTTGAGATGCACCGGTGAATTACAACTATCACCAATTGCGGTGGCGAAACTATGCAATTGTTTTTTCTTTTTATATACTCATGTAGAAGTAACGAATTCAATGTAAATGCAACATAAGAGAGTGTAATCACTAATTACCTATTATAAAATATACTTTATTTATTACTTATACTTTATGTATAATAGTATATAGCATAATTATACAATATATTATTACTGCCTCGGTGGTGCAGTGGTAGCGTACGCGACTGCTGTCCATGAGGTCTCGGGTTCGAATCCTGGGTCGGATCAAATATTTATATGATCTGCAAATATTTGTTTCGGAGTTTGGGTGTTTTCTATGTATAATATGCATATATTTACAAAAAAAAAGTATATATATGTAACAATATCAGTTGTCTAGTACCCATAGTACAAGCTCTGTTTAGTTTGGGACTAGATGGCATTGTGTGTTAAAATGTCCGAAAAAAAATACATCCCTTGTTTAATTTTAATGATGATGAAAATATTGATTGATTCTTGATTATTATATTATCTGGATCGATTTTTTTGATCCATCGTGAAAGGCATGATTAGTGAGTTATATTAATTTAATAAATAAATTATATTATTGTTGTTGTCTTTATCTAATATAAAATATATATTTATAAATTGAATTTTAATACATTTACTTGCATATAAAATACACAAAAAATATTACCTCTTCACGATCGAGTACTGGGACCAAGATACCGATTGTTAGGATTCCGGATACAGAAACCTCCTCACAATATCCTTATCGAAAAGTGCTGTTCCCTGCGTCAGGTCCTTAACCCAAATGCCTAACGCAGCTTCTGATGTAATAGGAAATATAACATGTCATAAATTACATGTTTAAATACATTTAGTGAATTTTAAATAAAACAAAATTGTTAGTACTTTCGTCTTTCTTGGTTCTCAGGAGTTTTTTTCTAACCCCTTACATGTGTAATCTATATACAGTAAAAGTTTATATGGAGGAGAAGTGCAAAAAGTTACCAAAAGTAAAGAAATTGAAAGAATTTTATTCCAATTTCGACCACTAGTATACATAATTAAGGCATAGAATTGCCCGATGCTTAGCCGTAATTACCAGCTCATTATCCGTTCGTCCATGCAGAATTGCTTGCCGTATTGCGTTACATATTAAAGTTGAGCAAAATTTCATTCATACTTAATCACATTCATAACATTTTTAATCAAGTCTCTTGCGTTCAGTGTTGATGTTAAATTTATAATTTATCAGGATTATTTTTTGATGAACTCTTAGGACTACGCAAATCAATTTGAATATAGAATATGTGTTATTAAAGGATCTAATTGTTTGATACTGTGATGTGTTTTGTTTAACATGGGGAGTGCTCCGAGGAATTGTTCGGACTGATCCCTGTCGCCACTTTCCGACATCGTCCTTCGTGACAGAAATATCATCCACATCATCTTGATGGTTGGCAGTCGCCTGTGGTATTTCCGGACCAATACGACCTTCAAACCTTCAAGAAAAGAGCGCACTCCTTCTTAAAAGGCCGGCAACGCACTTGTGATGCCTCTGGTATTGCGTGTGTGTCCATGTGCGTAATCGCTTACCATCAGGCGATACGTCAGCTCGTTTGACTCCTAAACCATAAAAAAAAACTTGGTACGCGTAAGCAGAAATATTAATGAATTGTGTAAACTGCACGACATTGGTCCCTTTCTAATTAGTATATCTTCAGCAAGAAGGCGTCTAGCCCTCACCTTTTTTGAGCGGACTTAGTCATGCATAAATTTGCGTTGAAGCAATTATTTATTACTAATCTGGTACTTGCGTATTGTGTGAGACTTTTCTTTATGTTTATGTTTTATTTCTAACCTATTTGCTTACAATATTTTGTTTTAGTCTAAAACTAGAAGTGAAAACTTATAATTGGCTCTCTGATGACTAATCTGCTTATATAACCGACATAAATAGGCATTAAGTTCGCCGATGCATGTAATTGTGCATAAAATAATAAATAAACGCAGGCAGAACAATGGACGAAAATATTGCATTGTATGTAATATTTAATATCTCTAATCTCAGTAATATACAGAATGTGTATATGGGCATTTCTCTAATAAATGGAAAATCACTGACCCAAGCTAATTTTATGTGATAAATCTTAACATTTCTTAGTTTTTAGTATTAGTAACGACAGATTATTATGTATTCCAGATATGCCACAGTTTACTTAGTAATTTGAACCAGCGAGAGGAGGGCGAGGTGGTTATGGGGGCTGTATATCTCTATTTTTTTAAATAACTTTAAGATTAAAACAGTCACTATAATAAATCAAATTTGTTTTTAAACTGTTAATTTTACATATTTTAAGAAGAACAATATAAAAATTTGCTTAGGACAGTCTTTTATGAACGAATTTCTAATAGCAGAGAAACACCCATTCGCAGTTATATTACATGTTAGATGAGCCCCGCGATATTACACGCGGTTGTTGTGCCTTTACATCGTTAACCGCGAGGCGAAGCTATTCTAAAAAGTAGCCTAAAATACTCCTTATATCATTAACTATCTGTCAATTAAAGTCTCGTCGAATCGCCGAATCGCCGCTTAAGAGAATTTCCCGAAGAAATAAACATACATAATTAAAAAAAAATAGTTTTTTGATGTAAGTACCATATATTCTTTCCTTACATTTAGTTAAATGCTATTATTTTTAAGTTATGTCTATTTGGTTTTAATCATTTATTTATTGCACTGTTCGTCACAATAATTCACTATTTACCTTGCATTGTTAAAATTTAAAATGAAACAGAAAAATATTTAATGTTCGTGAGAAAACCAAATAGGTAGCTAGCTACTATGTCCTTGATTATTTATGACTAAGAGCTGGCAACACTACACGAGATTGTCGTAAGAAATCTCGATAAAAAAATATATATTTAATTAATAAACACTATACAAATTTTGAAGGTACAGTTACATACATAACTCAAAGAACTAGATGACATACAAGGCTATAAACTAAAAAACAATACAGCTTATATTTCTTATTGTTGTATACATCCACTAAGAAAGATTTTTTAGGAATTTTTTTTCCCAAAAAAGGTTTAACAAGGGATGAAACATGGATGTTAAATGTAAGTTAGTATTTGTTAATGAAACATATAAGGAGTATATCTCCGGTAAATTAAAACAATAACTAGAAGTCGTCCAGTGGAAATGCAATGGTGGTAGAAGAAAGTCAACCTTATATTTATTCCTTTAACTTTCAAATTTAACTGTGCCTTTTTATACCCCTCAGTTCGCATAATGTTCGTAAAAAGGATTACAAGTTTTTACTTCACGTATTTATATATTAATACTGACTGGGCTTCGAACTATAGGCTGTATAATAGAGAAAGTGATTCCTGTTGACATTACACCAATTTCCTTAAAATCTTATGTTTTCTCCAAAAGATTTTATTTTCAAAAACGCGCCGTAAAACAACGTCAAGTCGAATGTCCACGTTGGGTTAGAGTTTCTGTTATGAAAATGATGAAAATGAAACCTTCTTTGATTTTATTGAGTAAGATCTAAACGTTAAAAGTTTAATAAAAATAATGTATTTCAAAGTTTCATGCAATAGTTAATTATTGTACCCATAGCACAAGGAATGCCAAATTGGCATGGTATGTACGAACGTGGTATCTAGAGACCCGGGTTATCGGTACAAATCTAGAACGGCGCCGCGCTTCATAAAATATGTTGAATAACTTTGAATGTGTTGTTTATTTGTTATTCATTGCGTGTGTTGTTATGTTTAAACACTAATATACCTACCATACACTTATGTCTGAATTCGCTAAATGATTAAACTGAGGCGAATAAAAACATGCAAATTCCATCAGCTATAATTTTGAAAGTTTTAGTAGGCAACCATATTGCTATGCAACGAGAATTTTAGGAAGTAGATAGGAATGATCTTTAAAGAAAGGGATATTAAAGATACTACGAATGAATTGGGCGGTATAAAAAGTTCAATTCCCCTAGTAATGCAGATATTCTGTAAACATAAATATTTGGGAATCACGTCATCTTAACGCTGGCCAAACCGAATTGCTTGTCACCAGGAAGCCCGATCTTTGCTTTTCTTAGTGGGCCTAAGATACAGGTGTAATTGTATAAATAATTTAAATACGTGTACGTTAAACAATAACCGCCAAGAAAATAGCAATATTTTTGACAATTCCATGCCTAATTAAGATAACAGTTTTAGGGTTAATATTATATTGAAGATTTATCGATGACCCGGTCGACTTTAAAACGCGACCTCATATCATAATTAACACACTAACGATATTGTTATCGCCTAAGTAAAATAATTAAAAAACACTTGTGTCCGTTATCTGCTTCAACAGACATTATAGAGAAACCCGGTCAGCGAATGGTAATTAAGGTATTTGGTTCCACATTCAGTTTGCTGCCAAAATGATGAGTTGATTCACCTTTACCATCCACCATCGTGGTTACCATCCTCATTGTGAATGCCAACAATACGTCATGCGTATAGCTATGAAAGAGACTGTTCCTTCATCATTATCTATATTTTATATTTCGGAAATCGCAATTTAGGCCATTAGTAATAATAATATGCTACTTCATTTACACAACGGTATCTAGTCCTAAACTAAGCAGAGCTTGCATTATAAGTACCAGATTGACTACATACTGCTTTTGGCCTAGTGGTTTAAGCGGTCGAGTTTTTTGTCTGCGTTGAGTTTTGCTGGTTCAAACCCCACACGGGACGACAATTTGTGTTGTCATATAATATGTGTACGTGGGAAATGTACTCAAAGGACAAGTGCCTTTTTAGAAAAAGGTATAAAATACATACTTACCAATATATTTATATGTAAATAAAAATATATTATATTATGTAATTATTCATGAAGCAAGATCTGAACTCCTTTTATCGACAATAAAGTGTACGGAGGAGTATGTTTGGCACATTAAAAATTACTCAAAGAATAATTCTCACAGTAAACCGCCATTGCCACAGTATTTTGTTAGAAAAAAAACTTGTAATGTCAGCTGTAACACGAATACCGCAATAAACAGTGCATGTGGCTTATTTCGTAATACAGACTTACCCAGAACTCATGCTGGTAGCAAGTTACTGGAAATGCACTGTATATACCTATTAGCTGTATTATATACTAGATTTTGTCAGCGACCCCACCTGCGTATATGTCGGTTATCATGGTGATTCTTTAAACTGATATAACTTTTTATTTGTCAACCGATTTAATTAAAACAAACACTAAATGTTATGTTTACTACAATACATTAGAGAAAATCGCGTCCAAATCGGTTAAGCTTCTCCTGTTGTTTGCGCCCTCAAACACAGACGTTTTGAGTTCTGCTACTTTATGATAGAACCTATTCATTAGTTTTTCGTCAATAGTTTTCAAATACAGACGTTGCCCTTTTACAAATTTATGTTATGCATAGATTGCGGGAACGAAGCCAGTTTTTCACCGTCTATGTTAAAGATCCAAGGTGTAACTTATACGCGAATAATTACAGTCAAAATATCTATTTTACAAATGTTTATATATGTTTACAGTCGCTCAACGTAACATGGAGAGAGTTATGCTTGAAGTCTCTCTGAAGGACAAAATTCGCAACGAAGAAATTCGTCAGAGTATCAAGGTGACCGACATAGCTCTGAAAGTTAGTAGGTTGAAGCGGCAATGGGCTGGCCACAAACGTCGAAGAACTGACGACTCTAGCGACGCATACCTGCGGCCTTTACTCGCCGGAAATGTTTGTATGTTTGTATCGGTATAGTGTGTAAGAAAAGGTTTTAAAAATAAAACAGAAGAAACCAAGAGAGCAAACCTCACTCGGTGAAAAGCAAGCGAAAACATTACTTAACGTTGATTTTCCATGAAGCCATGGTATCATCGTAAAGTAGAAGTATATTTAAACGACCGTATGTGATCATGGGTCATTATAAATCAAAACTACAGCAATATAGACTTTAATAGAACGGTATAAGGTAAAAATTTCCAAAACAGAGAAATCCATTGTTCACGTGTACGTTTAATGAATGAATTACCTACTAACGTACAGTATGTGTTATTACTCAATATTGTTTAGTGCTCCTCGTATCATCTCGTTCGCTTGATGACAAACACAGGAACTAAACAATAAAGGCACAATTTTGTATTACAGTATTAATTGTTTATACCCACCGATACCTGTTTGTTTTTTTTATGTAATATATCGGGGGTAAACGAGTCGGTGGGTTACCTCATGATAAGTAACTACCGACGCTCGTAACTCAAAAGTCACAAGAGCGTTGCCACCTTTTAAGACAGATCCAGCGGGAGGAGTGGGAGATGGTTATGGGGGGCTGTGTATCTCCCGTGAAACTTTTCTTTATGTGGAAAACAAGTACAAAATACCAGCCATCTTCATATGATGGTGGATTAAGAACATAGAGTGTCATTCCTATTCATGCTATCTATCACTTTTTTTTTTATGTGTAGAATCCCCACCGTCGGTTAGCGGCGGGGCGGTGTGTCGGAATCGGACCACACATAAAACCACACGGTGTGCCACTCTGCGCCTGAGGAGGGAGAGATCTGAGGACTGCTGTTATTAACACATGCGGACCCCTCTCAGCGCCTGCTCGGACTGTGGCGGGCACCTTTGGCGGTCATCTGATGAACTATGTATTTAAGCGACGTACGGCACATAAAAGTGGCCATTAAAACGGATGGAAAGGAAAACCCGTCCCGACCATCTGCGGCGACACTCAGAGCGGCATGAGGCGCTGGTAAGCGCGCCTCTGCCGTCCAGTTCGCCGGCGACGGATTGGTTCCGAGTTTTCTCCTGAGCCTTCTTCCAACCCGTCAGGCCATCATAGTATAATAGGCCAAAACCTCCTTTCTTAAGAGAGACCTATGACCAGCAATGAGTTGTTAGCTATTAGTTTATTAATTGCAAAAAGTCCGTGTACCTACATCACACTCGGTTCTCGTGGTTTGCTGATATATTGGTCAATAGCAGTCAAAACGGGTAAAATAATATACATATTCCTTATACAAAACGGTCAAACTAAAAAGGTTACGAAAGAAAATTCTCACAAATAAAGCAGGCCGGTAAAGCTTGACAATTTCTCATAGACGAAGATCCCTCAGTACCTTAGAGACGATTTTAGGCCTTCGCATGACATTTATGACTGCTGTTAGGACCAGAAAAAGTCACTCTAGATTGGGTTACATCGGAAACAACACTCTTGGGAAAATAATAGGGTCATGATTTACTTCGAGACTGAGAATTTGTTGTATCTCTTACTTATTCAGTATGTATTTTGTATTTTCAAATAATAGTAATAATTATTTTATATATACGAGCTCTACGACAAATAGCATATCGACTACGACATTTATTGCAGTCACGAGTATATCTATCTTTCCCGTGTAAGGAATACTTCTTCGCAACCGGAGTGATGGTACAGCTTAACAGGAAGTCGGTAATTATGGTTCTTTTTAAAAAAATATATAATCTTTAATCTTTTTGTCTTTACTTTTAAGACCTATTCCAGTTAAAAAAGTCCTAACTCGTGTGCTCTAGAAAAGTTCGACCTGTAAAAATGTTTTTCATATCTATGTGCAGTATAAATGATTTTATTACACTTCATGTGAGTGAGATTATCGGACCTTTCCCGCTCATTTGGAGAGTAAAGGAAAGGACAGCAATGCCGTTGTTGAAGTGAAAACTTCTTTAGGCGCGTTGATCACTTTTTAGGTGAACAAAAATCAATTTTTGGTGGGGAAAATCTTTTGAGTTCGCTTCAACGTGTCACCGTTTACGTCACCGTTACATGCTGACGTCACATAACTTCATTAGCCGCGTTGGCTAATAAAGTTTTGTGACGTCAGCATGTACCACTTTTTGGTAGGATAAAATCTAATGAGTTCGCGTCACTGACATGCTGTTTGTTGTGGATAATTTTCATTTAAACGTTACTTAATTTTTAATTTTACACATAAGTTTTATAAATAAGGTTCTTAGTAATAAGTTATACTTCTATCGGCAATTTTTTACTCTAGATTTGTAGCTCTCCATGGCTGGTTTTAGCGACTTACCAACAGGCGACCCGCCGCCTCGATCAATCAATCAACAACCCATAATGTCCCACTGCTGGGCTCGGGTCTCCTCTCAGGAGAAGGTTAAGGCCATACGTCCCCACGCTGGCCAAGTGCGGGTTGGGGACTGGTAAGAACACGTTGTAGCTACGTAAATCTTGCCGTTGGATGTTTATAAGCCGCCCGTAGGCCTCCAACTAAGCTTCACGACTGTTATCGTATGATAACAACCGGGACCGACTGCTTAACGTGACCTCCGAATCACGGAGACGCTCATGGTAAAATGCCACCAGCGGTCACCCATCCAGGTACTAACCGCGCCGTCGTTGCTTGCCCTCGCTGATTGTTTCTAATCACCGAGTGCAACTGGGCTATGAGCGCCTCGCTTTACAATATACCCATACCTACCATAAAAAAAAATTGAACAAAAACAAAAGCGATTATTGCGATCACGATCAATATATTTTCAAACATAACATCCAGTATTTCATATTTCAAGGTATGATCTATTCAGTCAATGAAACTCAGACCAATTCTGAACCTCTTGTCTGATTATACCTCAACACGGCAATGTATTGTCTGGCAATGTCGGTATCCCTAGGGCGTCGTGAAAACTAATGAGCGATAGTGGAACATTACGGATGATGAATACCATAGTTAGATATTTAATGCTAATATATATAATGTATATCTTTGGAAGAAAGCTAGGTAGCTTTATATAATACTATCTGAACCCCGCGGTGTGATAAGCGTTTGTTGTTGTAAACGCGGGAAACGCTGCGGGGCGCAGCTAGTTTTAAAAAAGAAGCCTAATTTACTTCTTATATCATCAGCTATCTGCCAGTGAAAGTCCCGTCGAAACCGGTCCAGCCGTTCCGAGATAAGCTGGAACAAACAGGCGGACAGGCGGAAAGACAAAAATTGTAAAAATGTTATTTTAGTATATGTACCGTTTATGCATACAGATGCATTTATTTAGTAAAACGCGGTTATTTTAATATTACAAAGAGACGCTTCAATTTTACTTATTTGTATAGATTTATAAAACATAACTCCTACACTCCTAGTGTAGGAGTTATGTTTTATAAATCTATATATCCCGTGCTGCGAGGGACTTTACAAACATATATGAAACCGACATAAAGAACACCTAGACCCAGAACATTAATTTGTGGATCATACAAGCTTTTGTACATAATATTTAAATACTTTCCTCCTACTTTTCCAAACTAGGAGTCGAGCTTAACGTGGAGCGACTGCCATTTAATTTCCACAACCCAAGTACAAGGCGATATCGAAGTTCTGTAGAAAGACTTCTCAAACTTTTTAAAGCTCCAACTTCACTTAACTATTGTCAAAAATGATCGTATTTCGTATTTAACTTTCTTATATATTTCTAAAGAATTTGAGAGGCAGTAACAGACACGCTCATTTAAGCACGAATGGGCCGGCTCTACAAACGTAGTGTAGGACGTCCACAGGCCAGGTGGAGCGATGATTTGCGCAAGACGGCTGGTAGGAGCTGGATGCGAGAAGCCATAGATCGAACTAAGTGGCGTGAAATTGGAGAGGCCTATGTCCAGCGTAAATATTGATACTGGACTGCGATACGTTGATGATGATGATGATGATGGCCCGGCTCGACCGGGGCGGTACTACGCTCGCACAGAAAATCAACGTAAAATAACAGCATTCGTGCTGTCGTGTTTCGTTGGTGAGTTCGTAACCAAAGGTATATTTTTAAATCAATTTTTAAAACTTAAAGCAAGTTCAGCTTAATTTGGAAAATATTTATTATTATTATTTATCTTGGGTAGGAATTAAACCTTTGGCTTCGCAGTCAGCATCTCTGAACACTAAACTAAAAAACCAGGAATAAAAAGTTACACACAAATTACTATTTAGAAAGTAGGTACATTATTTTGAACGTAGTATTATTTTTTATATGAATATGAATCAAAAACTGTTAGTGTAAAAATACTTTATGCATAATGTACAGACTGACCCGCAATATACATATAAGCAAAATGTTCTCTCGAGAACCTTAAATGGCACATAATTAATATTGTAACATAATTTTATGACCATAAGGTTTATTTTAGAATAACTACTACAGTAGTTGTTAATTTCGTTATGTAATTTTAATTAGCTGGCCACAGAAAAACATATTTTTATACCTATTGTCGCAGTGTATTTAGTAAAGAAGTCGCTAAACAAAACGCTACTTTTACCAACACGGTAGCAAACAATTAACACGTGCTTGTGTACGAAACAATGAGCAATGATTTATGAATATACAAGAATAGCACTTAAAATAGTTCACATAAGGTTTGAATTTAAATGTATTTGCAACCTTTCTATCAGTGACAAAGTGTGATTGTAAAGCTATTCCTGTTGACTTTCTTTTTCAGATTCATTAGACAACGATGCTTTTGTAATTGTGATGAAGTTTTGTCCAGAAAGAACAAAGAAAGAAAGAAAAGTATTTTTTAACATCCAACTTTCAAATATTTTTTTTATTTTCATTACTTACGATCTTTATTGCTATCATATGTATCTTTTAATGGAATAGGGGGCAATCGAGCAGACGATTTATACGTTATCTTTCAATGATTTCTACCACGTTACAGTATCGCCTGATGGTAAACGATTACCGCCTTTGGGGGATGGGAGATGTGCATCGGGAGAGGTAATGGGGGAGGGTTTGGGGTATGGGCTTCCGGTATGCTCACTCACTCGGTGAAACAGCGCAAGCGCTGTTACACACCGGTTTTTGTATGAGGTCGTGCTGGCCCATTCGTGCCGAAGAGTGGCTCTTCCACTGTATATAATAATATTTAAGAAACACACTCATAATAACCCTGTAACAGTTCAATGATGGACATAAGGCCTCTTCTTAGAAAGGAGGTTTATTTAAGCCTACTATATCATGTTGACCAGGCGGGTTCATACAGTTTGTTTAAATACTTCTATTTGCAGTGATCTTAACCTACGTAGTAATCCCTTAGTCGCCCATGGGTTGAATAGCGGCGGAGACACTGTATTCCCTGTTTAAGGAACAACGAAACCTTATTTGTTCCAGTAATGCAGTATTCTTCATGAAAATTATAGCATCTTACATCAAATTTTTCATTTACGCTCCCAAACTATTCCGTAAAATTCTAAATACTATATAAGATTTGAGCTTCTATTTTCAACTTATCCAATTACGATGAAATGATCGAAAATACAGTAAAACGGAATTCCCACGTGCAGTGCCAAAGAAGAGACAAAAAACGCGTTACGTTAAGCATTTCTAACACTTAAGGGGATGTTCCGAAAATAGTTAATGTTGATAGATTATGAGATAAATAGTATTACGGTACGCCTAAGTTAATACACGTCTAGTTAGGGCGGTCTATTCTCGGCAGCAACTACTTATAGTTGAACAGGACAAACTTGTCGGTTGTGTTGTGCTATAACTTAGGTTTATTCCTGTTTTAGCGTACGTAAGCTTCGCAGTGAATTGAAATTTATCGTTATTATAAATAACAACCGCTAAAACTCAATAGGTCTATAACAAAAGATCTTGCTATTAGTTTCGTATTTAGCTTGTACTTCATTGATTTTTGTTACGTATCGACTCTATTATAGAAAGTTCCTAAAGTAAGAATGACCGCGTAAAATCACAATAAGTGCCAATTTATTTATATTTATTTATTTGACATAAGTGGTCACTGCCAAACCTGTAAGTGACGAAAAAAAAAAGTTTCGTAAATAAATCATTTTTTTATGCAATTTGTTCTGGTAATATTTACTGTTCATTTATCTTATACGGAAAAAAAAACAAGTAAACAAAAGACGCCGAACATTCTTCTACAACAACACATGTCTATATTTTAGTCTTGTCTGTCGTAGAACCCACGTTACTGCGATGGTAACACTTAGGTTTTTAAAAGCCTGACTTTATTCGCTTTTCTTATGACGGAAACATAAATAAAAGAGACGTTCATGACAACCGAGACCGATGTCTCGACGTGCTCTCCGAGGCACACAAAGCAAGACAACATACTTAGATTATTTATGTTTTTTTTTCCACTACGTAAAATAATTATAACATACACTGCTATCTGTAGTCCGCAGGGTCATCAGAAATTAGCTAAGTTGATGAGGAGTCGGCCATTTTCTTAGGTACGTACTTGAGGTTTTTCTACTTCATTTCAACAAATTTTCCGCGTACATGAAGAATGACTCAGCTCATGTAATAAGCGACTGGTACTCTTAGCGACGTCGTTGTCTTGAATTAGTAATTATGAGAGAAGATAGCTCTGGGGATAGGCTGGTAAAATATTTTATGGTTACTAAACCATTAATAAAGTCAGTTGTGTACTCGTTTTTCGTTCCCTTTAAAAATTAAATTACTTTTGCCCTCGGCTGCGACAGCATATAGATATTGGTTATCGCGGCAAAAAATAGCCTATGTCCCTCCTCAAGAAACAAAGTATCTCCAAAGCAAATTACATTGAAATCGGTGCAGTGGTTTAGCCGTGAAAGCATAACAGATCGACAGAGTTACTTTCGAATTAGTATGGAAGTATGGATTGGTCACCTATAGCCTATTATTTAATTTCCTTTCGTAGCTATTATTTTATATTACATATGTTTGAAATAGTACACATAAAGTTGCAATGTAGACTTTAATAGAAGTGGAACCCATCGTTGACAGCACAGAAATATTTCTGTGGATGACAGCTGGAAAATGGGACCAAAAATTGGGATCCAACGAAAATAAATCAACTTCCTTATCGAGTACAGCGCTCAGCGTCTACTAAAAGCATGTTTAACTGATTGATTTGAAACTTTATGATTGAGATTGATTTTTTTGATTAACATTAAGTTGTCAAGAAGAAACAGAAAGGTATCATATACCTAAATAACTGTTTTATATTATAAGCTAATAAACATGCTTAATTGACAGATTAACTGTATGAAGATTTTTTTTAAATACCACCTTTGATTTCTTTCAGCAAAGTTGATACAATAATAACATATTGTGTTAAACTCTAGCCAGACCAAAGTAATTCATATTACAACGCTAACAAAACTCTTTGCAATACATTTGACTTATATTTTTTGTTTACTTTTCATCAAACGTTAGACACAATGCCATCTAAAGTTATCACTTTTGCTCGAACAAAAACACTGGAGCCGGTGGATCAGTCCAATAATTAAGCCATTAGCAGGCAAACTTTGTCCTATAATACCATTAGATGATCAAAATTTATTGTAGTTTAGAACAACGAAAGTCGGTCACGAGCATTGTGATCAAAACATTGAGAGGTGAAAAGAGGCTAAAAGTTCTAGATTATTTATTCGTTTCATTCATCATCAACAAGCCTTTAAAAGTCCACTGCTGGACATAGAACATATAGACATCCTTCATCAACAACCCATAATGTGCCACTGCTGGGCTCGAGTCTTCTCTCAGGATCGGGTTAAGGCCATACGTCTCCACGCTGGCCGAGTGTTAATATTTAAATCCATAGATTTAAATATTAAAACGATAAACAATACATACAAAACATAGCTACTGTAGCTATTTGACATCATCTTGGTTACAAAACAATTTTCATTATAATTTAACAAAAATGTCGCAAGGACGAATGGATATCGACGATGGAAGAAGAATATCGATTATATCATCGAGTACTTGTACGAGAAATTAATTAAAAAGTAATAAAATAACTTCTATACGGATGACCATGACAAGGGTTCCGTCGTACAAAAAATTTAAGCCAATATTCCAGCTCATTCTTTGGTACTATATTCTACTGAGGGGTCTGCTTTATACAATATGAGCCATTCACCCAAAGACAAACAAAAAACCCGAAATCCCGCATTATTATACAGATGTGTCCATAGAAAATCCATAAAAATATTATATTCTAAAGTAACTTACTCTGTAACGCTTTCGCGGCTAACCGCTACACTTATTTCAGTAAAATTTGGCTTGGTGATACTTTGATTCTTGAGGAACGACATAGGCTTACCTACACGCGGGCTAAGCTGCGGGCAACAGTCTAGTGGCACAGTGAGAAAAAACTTGCGCGTTCTTTTCTCGAAACCGCTTTTTCTGACCTACTGCCCTATAACCACGGCAGTATATACGATATCACCCGCTGAATGCTCTGACAGCCATTTGTTAACGAACAAAGCAGTGAAACCCGAAGATAACCGAAAATATACGAAATTTCACGAATGAAATAATAATTGTGCTGCCTTATTAGTCTTGCCTTTGGTGAAAGCGCTGGTTGAAGCTATTACTGTTTTACTGTTTACGAAGCACAGACCTAGGGAGCTTCAGTTAAGAGTCAAATCAACGTAAATAAAAAATAACTGTTAGAAATTAGGTAACTTTGAAACTTTGTGCTGTGACAACCAACATACTGAAGTACTTGCAAACATTTGATGTGCATGTGAGCTAGTTTTTAATAAATTTATTTGTTAGATTTAATAAACAAGAAACAAATATTTAAATAGATAAAGATACATTTCGGAATTGAGGTTTATTTGTCTGGATTTTAGGTCTATTTACTATATGGAGCAGTGGAAGTTTTTCGGCTAAGATAGTGATGAGTTTTTTTTTTTTTATTATATTTAAGCTGCCAAAATGACTCTGCCTTGCCTGATGGAAAGCATGAGCAGAATCCAAGAGTGGTGGTCACCATCCTCAATGCGAAAAAGAACAATGCAGCATGGTGACCCACACTATGGCGGCCTGGGGGGAAAGGGGATGGTGAGGGGGATAGGGGGCGTTGGATTGGGGTATGGACCTCCGGTATCCTCACTCACTCGATGAAACACAGCGTAAGCGCTGTTTCACACCGGTTTTCTGTGAGGCCGTGGTATCACTCCGGTCGAGCCGGCCCATTCATGCCGAAGCGTGGCTCTCCCACGGCTCAAATGAGTGTGCTACAGTGCAATCTTAAAATCGGCTCCACCAATTTTAATGCGACTTTCACTGGCAAGTAGCAAACGTAACATGAAATATGTTACGTTTCCTAGGATTGCCTTTCAAATTGTCTAAATGATATGTATCTAGTGTAATTTATAGTGTTTAGAAATTCAAACTGTAAATAAGTGGTCCATTAGTTGTTGTTCTGAGTCTAGGTGTTGTTTATATTCGTTCCATATATGTTTGTATAGTACCCCTCGACACAGGATGTACATTCCTAATGAATAGAGAGACCTATGAAAACAAGTATTTAACTCAGTGTATACAATCTGTTAAAATTATTATATAATGCTATTATATATTATAATATAATTTAATTTTGTTTATAACCAACTTCTTACATATGAAAAGGTTCTACTTTGTATTTACGTATGTTTTTTTAATGTTTTGCTACGTAAAAACTTCTTTTCATTTGAGAAATCCCGTTTGGTCTTGGTAAAGTATAGAAATGAAGACGATGTTTCATATATTTGCAGTAATTTTAGTTTCAAAAGGGCAATAGTTCTCAACCTCTAAATGTCAAATTTAGTTACAGCGTGACGGAACTTGCCACTAATTTAATCAATCCGAAAGTGATCTATATAAGGTGCAGTAACCCAAGTGAAGTCAAAATATCATGGACCCGTAATTAATCAAATCAAATTTGTATCTAATCGGAGTTGAAACACTGTTCATCGATTAGACATTCTGGATAACTTTAACTCGATTAATTTATTACGTTATGTCTACGTTAACTGTATTACGAATAGAAATGCTTTACGATAAAATTTAAGTAATCGTTGAAAATTAAGTTAAGTAATCAAATTTTTTGTAGAATTAACGTAATTATGATGGGTATTAAAGACATATAGCCTTACTTTTAGATTGTCTGACGTTTCAACCTTGCTGACATTATTAGAGAACGCGATATTTTAAAGTCGGTATATTAAAATTGTTAGTAAAATTAGGCTGAAGAGTTTGTTTGGTTGAACACACAAATCTCAAGAAGTACTAGTCGGAGTTGAAATCATTTTTTAGTGTTAGATAGTCAAGTTGTCGGGGAAGGTATATCACCACGCTATGACCTATAGGCATCAAGAATTAATTAAACGTATTGAAAATTATTTCTTTTGAGAGACGAAGACGAAGAAGTTGCGTGGGAGAGCTAGTTTTAGACACAAATTGTTTAATCATAATAATATTTTGGACATCTAACACACAACGCCATCTTAGTCCTAAGCTAAGTCGAGTTTGTACTATGGGTACTAGACAAATGATATAAATAAATATATACTCTTTTTTTTAATACATACCTATTATACATAGAAAACACCCAAACTCCGAAACAATTATTTGCAGGCCAACCGTTTAACCGGTAAACGTTTAAAAATGAATATTACTCTCTTTACAGGGTAGAAATATACAAAGCAACCCTTAGCCCGAAACCACCCCGAATCGTACAATGAAGCGGGGGAGAATACCCTTACCAAAAACACCTTGAAATAGTACCGCGTGTGAGTGATTGGTACGGGGTATGAATGGAGGGATTATTGCTATTTGAGACAGGGTAGGTGTTGTATAACTTTGCTGGAGACCGAAGCACTATATATTGATGCTATTAAATCGAATGGAGCGTTGAAAGTTGAATATACTTTTGAATTATAATCACATGATTATAATTAGATACGGTTATTGCACTTGTGATAATGATTATAATGGGGATTGCTTCTTTGTCTACTTATTGACGTATGTCCTAGACAAAGATAATAATAATAATAATAAATATTTCGAACATCTATCTAACACACAACGCCATCTAGTCCCAAACTAAGCAGAGCTTGTATTATGGGTACTAGATAACTGATATTAATACATATATACTTTTTTTTTGTAAATACATACATGTTACACATAGAATACACCCAAACTCCGAAACAAATATTTGCAGATCATACAAACATTTGGTCCGACCCAGAATTCGAACCCGAGATCTCATGGACAGCAGTCGCGTACGCGTACTGCGCCACCGAGGCAGTCTCCGAGGCAAAGATACCAGAGGGCAAAGTGAGGGACATTTTCTTTTCTTTTTAAATTGGCCTTACGCAAGACAACCATAATCAGCATTATCACTCGCAATGATTTTGTATATTTGTCACAGGTGTTATGCCTAATTTATAAAAGTCGAAGAAGAAGGCTTTTCTGCAAGTCAGCACGTACATTTAAAAATTAATATCTTATTCATTATTTTTTAAACTTAAGAAATTATATGATATATCCTTACTAATATTATAAATTCGAAAATAACTCTGTCTGTCTGTTTCGCTTTCAGGGTTAAACTACTGCACCGATTTCAATTAAATTTGGCATGAAACTATACGAGGGTACTCTTCAGCTAGACACACCCGGGCAGAACCACAGGTAAAAGTAAGAATTATAATAATTTATTGAATAATTACATTATAATGTTTACATATATGATGCATTTGTAAATAACTTAATAATGAAGCTAATAATATTCGCGTGCTCCTAATTAATAAATTAATCTTAACATATATGTTTTTATTATTATTTTTGTTTACCATTTGTAAATAAAGGAACATTCTAGACTTGTGAGTTCAATTACAGAAGGCGACTGTAATTTACATATTACGTGACATACAGGGTGAAAAGACGCCATTTTGCCTCGGTAACTCGCTTATACGCTGAAATAATGTAATTCTTAGTGTTTACAGATAAAGCCAAGCAGTATCCCAGACTTTGGAAGGTTTTAAGGCTGGGACTCACGGCAAAATTATAAGTCATGTAAGTTCTCAAATGTTAGATCAATCTTAGTGGCTTGCACTTTGAGATGTTTAGATAGCTGAGATGATGATGTCCAATCTACTGTATACATTTACATATCTAAGACCGTTAAACGAGCTATTCTTGTTTATATATCCTCTGAATCTCGGAAACGGATAACGATATTCATTAAATCATTTTTAGAAAATTTACCAAATTTACGGTCATCCAACTGCCTTGTTATTCTAACGATTAACGTATGCGACTATCGATTAAGAGGTCTCGGGTTCCTATCCCGGATCGGGCCAAAAGTGTTATTGACCATTTCTGATTATGGAAATACTTAACAATAGCTCTGAGTTTGGAAGTTGAGGTCTGAATCCCCGTGCCTCGGAGAAACATGTAAAGCTATTGGTCCTGCGGCTAATCTTTCCCAATCCAAGTCGGTTAACCGTCCATCAGATTATGAGAGACAGGGAACAGAGAGTGTACTTATATTTGCGCCCACACATAATATATCCTGCGTAGTTGACTGATCTCCATCGAGACTGGCCGCCGTGGCCGTAATCGTTTAGGAAAACATCATCATCAAGGGAGTATTAACAATGAGTATACTATTTCTTCAATTTCTTTTCTTTTTATTTACTTTATTCAACGATATATTTACTACTACTTTTGTATTCTAAGAACTAAATATATGCTTCTCCCTTCGGGGATACAGGTGTAAATGTATTTAGCTGGAGTTATAGCTACTAAAGACTAACAGTTATAGATTCAAGTATTATCATTCTTCTACGCAATATTTTTCTATTTTCAAAAATAAATTTTTCACTTGACAATCTACTAATAATGATAATAATAACTTTATTTATTTTCTCATTACAGATGTATACAGTACAGTGTAGATGCTTTTCTTGAATACATTTGAAACAAGCATTTGTGAGAGACAAGGCCCGAGATAGGTATTGGAATACCTGTGTTACGGGTCACTAGGCCCCCAGTGAAATTATAGAACAGCCTCATCATTATTCGATCAAGTGCAACTTAACTAATGGGATACTAATGACTGATAAAAGTAAAAAAACGACACTCTTTATGTTCTATAATCGAAATAAAAAGTATAATATTACAACAGAATCAAAAAAATGTTGTAGGTATGCATTTATATTGAGACGGGTGAGTCAGAATTCATGGAAGAGCCACAGAGAATAGAGGACTTTTACCGCCAAAAGTAATCCTTGAAGAATTTGTCTGTAGGGTCGTGGTATTGTACACCATTCATACAGGGGATAGGGCTTCACGAAGGGAGCTCCCGCCATTAAATGAAAGCAATTGTGTTGCTCCCCGATCGATTTTGTTCTGGTAAGTTGTAACTAAATAATTAAAATTTTAAAAAATGTTCTCGAGGCTATAAGTAAATAATGTTAGAAAGACAAAACATGCCTTTTTTCGTCTTAATAAAGAACAATCTCAATTCGGTCGTTTTTTTGTTTGGTAGCTCGTAAAGTCAGTCGTTTAAATGTGAATTAATCTAACAATGAATAGCAATAGAATAGGTACAGTTTAATACAACCCATCGTGACGTATTATTATACGTGTACGTTGTATAAACCGTCTTTTAAAATTGCTGTTATATTCCACAAAAACCGTACTTAAGCTGCCAAAGAAAATACTTCAAAAAAACTCGGACCAGGCTCTCTGAATAGATGTCTTTGCTTCATAAGCTTCGGCACACTTTTTAATATCTTGGGAACGAAGTTCACTTCAAAGTTATGGTTGAGATCCTCATTTTTTCTTGTACCAAGGAGTCTTTACTGTCCCTTTGGGACTATTTTCGAATATGTAATGGTTGAAGTTATTTTTCCAGAAGTTTATCGACTAAAAACGAAAGATCGTTTACTTACGACATTCTCACCAATTTTGCTGACGTAAAACACTTACATACACTAAGTTTTTTTTTAATTTGACAGCTATTTTGACGTTTAGTATACTTAGTCTTGCCATACATATTGTCACACAGAAAAACAACATTATTTTTATTGTACGTAACATTACACTGTTGCAGTATTATTAATAAATTAATATAAACCATTAAAAATATATAAAGCTTATACGAAGTGGTCTCCATTGGCTGCAGTACAGTCCCTTAAACGTTGAGGCCAGTTATCAATAGCAGCACGCACTCTATGAGAAAATTCTTCACTGCCAATCGTATGGATTGTTTTAGGGACTCCAAATTAACTTGGCGTTTAGAACAAACCTTACCCTCTAAAACTGACCATAAATCGTAATCCAGTAGATTAAGATGACGACCAGTGTTCAGCTCCGATGATGTTCGGAAAGTTCGTTTCTAACCAAGATTGGGTCCACCCAAAAACTCGGCAGCTGGGTCATAAAGCTCGATCCATCGAGTTTTATGACCCGGCGTCGAAACTTCCTGATAGGGCCATTCTTGGTTATTGACATGGTGTTGTTATGGGGCTTAACTACCTTCTCAAGAACGGTATATTGATACTTGTGCCGATTTTTGATACCTTTTTCACAAAAATATGGGGCAGTCACTCTTTCATAGCTAACATCCCACCAAACCATCACTGAAGGCGGACAATGCCCGCCTTGTACTCTGTTGACTAATTGAGAAGCTTCTTTAGAGCTTGCAACATAAATACGGTCATTTTGTTTGTTAAAATATTGATCAATTGTAAAAAAACAACCTACTGCCTACTGTATAAGTAGTTGTATTGCATTTACCACCCCATTTATAAAGAAATGACCAGTGCGTCTCTTACAGGCTCCAGGTCCTAAGTCACCTTTTAAAATACGCGACATGGTCTAGGTGCTATCTTCATCTCCGAAGATAAAATGTTTTGCTTAGGGACAAGACTTTTTCGTAAGAACACAACGTGCATGGACAGATCTTTTTCAGTTACAAACAGAGGTTTAACTATACCTATCAATAACCACACAAACACAAACACTTGACTAATACCAAGCGTATGGAGGATTTTAAAATTTGTATTTGGCTCCATACCTACTTTATGTAATGTAATGACAGCGATTCGGTTCATACCATTTTAATATCACAAATAAGAAAACACTAAGAACAATCGTATAAAGATTCCAAATTGAAAAGTAATATTTTGTTTATTTTTAATTGTTTCAGTATTGAACTTGACACTGGAAAAAAAGACGAAAACTGCACAGCCAAGATAAAAAAAAAATATTTCAGTATTTGTGGCCAGTTACTTAGTCTTCCATTTCTACTTAGGTACCTGCTTTTTATGATCGAAGGCTAATAAACGTAATAATCAATGCAAATATTTTTAAAGTCCCGCCAAATTGATTACTATGCCGGATGGAAAGCATGAGGCGAATCCAGGGGTAGTGGTCACCATACTTATTTTGTACTGATTGTATACATAAAAAATAAATATTCAAATATCATCGTTTAAGTAATTCTATGTGAATTTTTACACATGTATTCACAAAATGCATTTTTTTTTTGTTTTTCTCCGTAAGCCTATCCCACTGTTTGCCTCGACTAATCTTCAAAACGGTTGTACCTATCTCAATGGGGAGTTTTAGTAGCAAGTAGCTGATACTACTTGGTTTTGAGATCATAAAAGGGCTTTAAGCAAAAAACGTACAAAATATATGTATAGGCACACCGCGGCAGACACGCCTAGTTTACCTACGGCTTCGTTATTCCACCTTAACCGCTAGTCTTTCAAAGAATCTGTTATAAGGAAAATTGTTTCTTCACATTATTTCATCAACTCTGACGGCTAGCAGGTACCAAGATAAAAGCCAAAATAATAGGTCTCCTCATATAGTGTACTTATTTTTGTTGTTATTCATTCATAAACGCGGTAAAATGCGGATAAAAAAGTAGGTAGGTACGTGCCTAACATTGAACTAATATTAGGTAGGCATATATCCTGCCTAACTCGATATTGCCTAATCGATTGAGGTACAAACCAACCTACAGTTTCTTTATTTATGACGTTTGTTTAAATTATCTAGAAATACATGTACCAAGAAAGTCACTATAATATTTACTTGGAAAAAACTTATTCCTAAATCGCCATAACTGTAGTTAGCTAGCATGGCAGAACTCACATAAAATTCTTAAAAAAATAAGTAGCTAAAAATTATACCTTTAGAAGTAATTACACCTGGTTTGGTGAAACTGATACAATAAAATATAAAACATCGCCATTAGAATTTAAAAGTAAAAGGATGTAGAAATGCAGATAAAATATATTATACTTATTTGAATGTATATCAATAGACCAGAATGAGTCAGACGAAAGGAACCGGTCATTGAGCCTCTCGCCGATTGTCTAATAACCAGTTTCAGTAAAACGATCTTTTAAAATACAACCCGCTAGGTATCACTATGCTCACAATAACGTATTTTCTTAGAGCGGAAGATATTTCATTTCTATAAAAAAGGTTGTAATGGCTTGTCTTTTATTCTAACCACAGAAGGAAGCAAGATTGGCATTTTTTTTAATTAAAAGTTTTATAGAGCAATTACGGACAACGGCTGGGCAGTCTTAGTCTTATTTTTTTAATCGCGGCACACAATACTTGTACATGCAAATCTGAATCATTAAAAATCAAATCAAAGTATTTTCATCGTAAAAGATAACAAATGATAAGTCCCTAACAGCTAAACAGTGCAACTGACAGCAAACAATAATTAAGTACAAAACAAAGCAAGAAAATCACTCGTACCAGACATGACTGAATTACAAAAGTAACTTACCTTATTCAATCGTCTTTAGGTAAAAATCCTGGGCATGCTATTCTTCTATTTAGAAACCAAAGTTCACTTGAACTCGGTACTACTCGCCACACATAATTTTACCAATACATCCACAATGCGACACGGTACACAATTTCTTGTCACGAGATGAATCACCAAAGAATGCACTCGATATCACACAAAAACTAACACTAATAATCACTATAACACATGAACCATCACTTTTTCTATAAATATTCGTTATTCGAATCGATTTCGCATTATTAAACTAAATATTCGACATAAGATAAAAGTTTTGAACGATAACAACGCGCGAGACAGCGACACGACGCAACACCGAGTCTTTGACTGCACGACTGGCACAGAAGTATAACCTAACAAAATCGAAGGAGTACGCGCGCGTGTAAATGACTAACAAACTGTTGCTCTTCCAAACTCAGCCAGGTTACGCCGAGACTATTATAAACAAAAGTTGAAAAACTTTATGCTCTGAACTGAAGTCGGTAGGTACCTAGTCAGTTGTTACATTACAGTTCAGTGTGTAGTTTGTTTTGGGTTTGTAGTTAAATTACGGCACTGTGCGTGTTAAAATTTGATTTACTTCATCAATAAACGCTTTGTTTTTATTAAAAGTCACGAACTGCAGGCAATGAAGTACTGCGTTCGGCGTGGTCTGGAGTTATTGACATTCGCGCGTTTCGCCCTGTGCAACGCGCACAGAAAGTGTTACCAACTACTCGCTGTGCGTTTGGAAGGGGACACTGCTTGCTTACCTGCTCGACCGGTTTTTTGTGCACTGTTTTTTTGTATCAAAAACTTAACTGTGTACAATGCGTTTTGTACAATAATAAATTGTAAACCACCGCTTAGTCAATGCTAAGGATTGTACACAGAACTTTCAATTAAATATTTATTATGCTTTTATTTACTCGAACTCAAAATCTGTACCTATAATTTATACTTTCATATATGTAGGGAAAAGCTGTTAATTTGATATTACAAACATACTCTTCAATTCTCAAAAAATCCATGCACACACACACACACACACTATACTTTCCTTACTTATCTCTCAGTCTTTTGTAATATATGCCTCGGTGGCGCAGTGGTAGCGTACGCGACTACTGTCCATGAGGTCTCGGGTTCGAATCCTGGGTCGGACCAAATGTTTGTATGATCTGCAAATATTTGTTTCGGAGTTTGGGTGTTTTCTATGTATAATATGTATCTATTTACAAAAAAAAGTGTTTATGTATTAATATCAGTTATCTGGTACCCATAGTACAAACTCTGCTTAGTTTGGGACTAGATGGCGTTGTGTGTTAGATGTACGAAATATTTATTTATTTATTATTTATCTAGAGTTGCAGAAGCTGGTAAGTCTGTCATACAGGTCTTCCTGGTACAGATACCAGTCTT
This sequence comes from Hyphantria cunea, assembly GCA_003709505.1. NCBI lineage: Eukaryota > Metazoa > Arthropoda > Insecta > Lepidoptera > Erebidae > Hyphantria > Hyphantria cunea. The sequence continues at coordinate 469,228 of PKRV01000430.1, forward strand.
TCGCACAGTTTCACTAACTAAACATGTATCTAATTTAAGGGGGAGCAATTGTAAATTGATTGGTAAATATTCTGTGTGAGAGAGAAATAAAGAATATTTTTTTATTATTATATTATTATTAATTTTATTTATTTGTAACCATTACTGGTGTCTATATGACAATGAATTCTAAAAAAGTAGCCTAAGTTACTCCTCATATCGTCAGCTATCTGCTAGTGAAAGGCCCGTCAAAATCTGTCCAGTCGTTCCAGAGATTAGCCGGAACAAACAGACAGACAGAGAGCCAAAAATTGTAAAAAATCTTATGTTGATATATGTAGCGTGTTTACATGCATATGCATTTAGTAAAAAGCTATTATTACATATTCCTATCCAATCCGCTTCCTTCCTGTGACGAGCGGTCAAAACCTGGAACTCACTACCAGCGCACGTGTTTCCTTCCCACTATGATCCCGGTCCTTCAAACGAGGCGTGAAAAAGCATCTCACCAGGCCGCCATAGCGTGGGTCACCATGATGCATTGTCGAAAAAGAATATTTATTTGTATAAATGACCTTTGTGGCGCAGTGGTACAGAAGGCGACTGCTGTGCAAGAGGTCTCGGGTTCAATTCCTGAGTCGGACCAAAAGTTTGTATGATCTGCAAATATTTGTTTCGGGGTTTGGGTGTTTTCTATGTATAATATGTATGTATTTACGAAAATAAAGTATATAGGTATTAATATCAGTTATCTAGTACCCATAGTACAAGCTCCGCTTTGTTTGGGACTAGATGGTGTTGTGTGTTAAAATGTCTGAACATATTTATCTTAATTTAATAATATTAATATTTTTCCAATATTAATATATGTGTATGTTTCGTTTAACTTTCGATTTGAAAAGACAACATCTGACATTTCTTTTTTCTTCGGCTACGTACCCAAAGGGTAAAAACTTAGTCCTATTGTTATCATTTACGTCTGTTTGCTTGTCCGTTATTTGTCACAAAAAGTTTTGCACTCAAGCAGTCTGTAATACAACTTTTTAATTTTTATTGTACGTATAAAAATACATAGATAATTGACAAAAGATGTTTTACATGTTTTTTACAGGGGCTTTGGAGTTTCATTCTGTTAAATTAGGGGTAAAAAATGTTTTTGACCCAACCGACCGAAGAACGTTGAGTGAAGTACCATTTTTTGGAGGTTTTTTAGTTGATAAATATAGCTTTTTTTAAAATATTTGATGGCAAAGGAATGAGAGGCCTTGAAATTTTCTTCCGAAGAATTTTGTAAAATCTCATTGATACTTTTTGATTTAATTTGATATATCTTCAGTTGACAAACATACATAGTTATGTCTAAATACATACAACATACACATTAAAAAAATACACCCAGACATAGAACAAATAATCGTGTTCATCACAAATTGGAAATCAAACCCACAACCTCTGGCTTAGCAGTTAGGATCTTTTTTTTTTTTTTTTTTATATTTAAGCTGTCAAAATGACTCTGCCCTGCCTGATGGAAAGCATGAGCAGAATCCAAGAGTGGTGGTCACCATCCTCAATGCGAAAAAGAACAATGCAGTATGGTGACCTACACTATGGCGGCCTGGGGGAAAGGGGATGGTGAGGGGGATAGGGGGCGTTGGATTGGGGTATGGGCCTCCGGTATCCACACTCACTCGATGAAACACAGCGTAAGCGCTGTTTCACACCGGTTTCCTGTGAGGCCGTGGTATCACTCCGGTCGAGCCGGCCCATTATGCCGAAGCGTGGCTCTCCCACGGTATACCACCACTAGGTTAAAAGGCCTGTTACATATTTAGTAATATAGTTATCTAACAGCTGGAGTTTGCTCGACTACAGCGAAGCCAAAAGTTAGGGTAATAGTTTTCGCAGTCTATGTATACTTGTATATCCACCGTAACGCCTAAACTACTGGACTAATTTTCATGAATGAGATTTGAAATAATGGCCCATCCGCCACTGGTTTACTGCCTCTCTGACGTATTGGTAGTTTATGCGACTACTGTGCTTGTGGTCTCGGGTTTGATTCCCGGGTCGGACCAAATGTTTGTATGATCTATATTTGTTTCGGAGTTTGGGTGTTTACTATGTATAGTATGTATGTATTTACAAAAAATGTATTTATGTATGTAAATCAGTCGTCTAGTACCCATAACGCAAGCTACGCTTAGCTTGGGACTAGATTGTGTTGTGTGGAAGATGACCAAAATATCTGTTCATAGGCAATTTAAATTTCACCAAATGCTGTAGTATACGTTGCAATAACGTAGCCGGGTTAAATTTTTGAAAATTTTTACCTGTTAAAATATTGCCTTTTAATATATATTATAATAAATACGTTTAGAATTTCACGAATTATACAATTTTGTTAGTGAGACTATGCTTTGCAATAATATAATCCTGAAACCTATCCTGAGCAGTGAGCTATAAACAGTTCTGTACGTATATACAAATCGTTGTTTGATCTTCAGATTGGTTTTCCTTAGACATCGCCTGATGGTCAAATATTTATCGTTTTGAATGTTTTTTTCTGTTTGCTTTCGCTGACAACGAGACTCAAGAGAAATTCAGCAGCGAGCAAAGAGAATTAAAACTTGAAAGAAACTGGTCTGGCCAGCGTTGTATGCTGCTGCAAACCTCATTTTTAAGGGAAAGCTTCAATGTTCAGCTGTGAACAATTTAAGGCTGGCCATGATGATGTTATTTAATTAATTTATATACTCGATTGTTGACACTTGATGGAACTGTTAGAATACATTCTAAAATTAGAATCACTTGTACTCATTCCACTGTTTAAACTACCATTCACTTGAATACTGCCCTACCATACCACTTATAAATATTCCACGAACAAAATGGAATAAGTGCAAGTGTTTTTAATTCTAGAATGCATAATGATGTTGTTGCAAATGATTAATATTTTCCAATTGGATTGAGTGATGCAGAGAAAAGAACAGATATAAGACACGTTGGTGTAGACGGGTAAACACGCTGTGAGGGGTCTGGATCTGGGAGGGGTCTGGAGGTCGTGATAAAACGGTTCCCGGATCCCTCCCGCCTCAGTCGTAGAGTGGCACACCGTGTGGTTTTAGTCGGTTCGATTCCGACACACCGCCCCGCCGCAACCCCGGTGGAGTAAAGGCCCCAGGGGATTCCACACGTACAAAAAAAAAGGTGGGTATAAACGGGTTCTTGAATGGAGACCGCGTCCCGCCATACGTAGTGTAGGACGTAGCGTAACGACTGGGAGGACGTCAATGCGATAAGCTAAGGATCGTACAAAGTGGCGTGCGGAGAGGCCGATGTCCAGCAGTGGATTGCTCATGATGATGCAGAAAACAGCCATGTTGCTACTTAGAGTTATACAGAGTTATGCCATGGTAGAAAACCTAGTACAGGTTTACTGTTTGTTGTTATAGGAAATCATATATATAGCAAAGCATGGTTCTCCCACGATTAGATTGTTATTAAGTTGAATAATGCAGAAAGCTTCTAGGACAGCAAAGTCAACTGGCCACTGACTTTTGCGAGCACTCGGAGAATGTTAATCAGAAAAAATAACTTAAGAACAACAAACAAACAGGGCAGAGTTTCTATGAATCTTATCTTTAATGATATGAACAGTAAACTAAGAAAGAAATGCATAAAAAATTTTATCACATGTTTTTTATGTATGTATTGGATCTCTGTACTTTTAGACGTAGGGCTATTTAAAGCATGTTGTTCTTCGAACTTAACTGTTATTCGAAGTCAGCGCCATCTATGAAAAAATAGTGTAATTTTTCTACCATTTGCATTCCGTTTTGACGAATCATCGATTGAATATATTCGTAGCGCCATCTATCAATACAAAACGAATACTCATGAATTTATAAAATCTTTCTACCATATTTTCTGAGTATTTTTGTTTGTTTAGTAGAAAGGTTTTGTCTTAGTAGGTATCTACTGATTAAAAGTAAAAATTATTTTGGTGTTATGTGATATCGCGCCATGACCAGAAGGATCAATTGATGAGAAATTTTGCAAAAACGTGGATAATTACTTACAGACGCTCTGTAGTCAGCTAGGATTGCATATATGTATAAATATATAGTTTTAGTTTATTACGTCTAAAATACAGTACAAACCCGATTTGTCATGTTCAGGGATGTGGCGCTCAGGCCCGCGTCAGACCGTTAGCGTAAACCCTAAATACAATAATATTAAGGCTTATCATACGCCTGCATACAATCCTCCATAAACTACAATTTCGGCACTGTTGATAAAATAAAAATATTGAATTTTTTAAATCATTTTTTACAGAACGAGGAATTAAAGTTTCGAAAAGAAATGTTGGTTTAAAATCTTTAACGTAACACATTCCGTTTTGAGACCATCATATCCAAGAAGTAACGTACGGCAGTTGCACGGCAGGATGCCCCTGGGCATTAAGTCCGCCGATGTACAAGTTTAATGCTTATAGTTTTTTTTAAATAAATAGTAAAGGACCATAATACGTGACAATTACTAAAATAACAATCTATTGTGTATGTCGGTGTTGTTGTTTTTTGCTTAGTTTTAAAGATTTTCGTTCACGCTTTTAGGGCTTAATCGCTGAATTGAATTGGATGAAACTTAAAATTTAAATTCTTGGATTCTTTAGGAAATACATATTTACTGCGATAACCTACGAAAACACGAGCGGAGCCGCGAATAAAAGCTACTAAATTATAAAATGACAGTTACATTTACAGTTAAAAACTATAATAAATATTTGGCCACGCTTCGCTCGACCGGAGTGATACCACGGCCTCACAGAAAACCGGTGTGAAACAGTGCTTGCGCTGTGTTTTACCGAATGAGTGAGGATACCGGAGGCCCATACTTCATTCTCCCCGATCCCCATCTCCCAAAGGCCGACAACGCACTTGTAACGCCTCTGGTGTTGCAAATGTCCATGGGCGGCGGTAAATGCATACCATCAGGGGATACGTCTGCTAGTTTTCACGCAATTCAATAAAAAAAAAACATTTCGAGCGCCTACCTGTTGCCGTTATCAATATCTAGAAAAACAAGTAAAAAAAATCACATTTGTTGTATGGGAGCTACTCACATATTCATTTTATTCTGTTTTTTAGCATTTGTTGTTATAGCGGCAACAGAAATACATTATCTATAAACATCTGTTTAACTATCGCCTTTCATGAGGTACAGTTTTGTGAGAGATGTACTGACAGACGGACGGACAACGCAATCTTAGTGAAATAGTCCCGGTTTACCCTTTGCGGAACCCTAAGAAGGAAGATTTACGATTGTAATATATTTGGTATGTAAATGAACATGTGGATTTCATATTCAATTGGAGGATCAAACAATATCTCAATCAATCAACAACCCATAATGTCCCACTACTGGGCCCGGGTCTCCTCTCAGGAGAGGGTTAAGGCCATACGTCCCCACGCTGGCCAAGTGCGGGTTGGGGACTGGCGAGAATACGTTGTGGCTACGTAATCTTACCGTTGGATGTTTTCAAGCCGCCCAAAGGCCTCCAACTAAGCTTCACGACTGTTATCCTATGATAACAACCGGGACCGACTGCTTAATCACGGAGACGCTCATGGTATCATGCCACTAGCGATCACCAATCCCAGTACTGACCGCGGCGTCGTTGCTTACCCTCGGTGATTGTTTCTAAACACCGAGTGCAACGGGGCTATGAGCGCCTCAAACAATAAAGTTGTAATCAATTGAAATAAACTCATAACTGTGTACTTTTATACTGTATGTACTATATATAAATATAGCCAGCTAAAGTGTCTCAACTCTGTCTTATACAAGGCATGAGCAGAGTACAACAGCCACTATACACATTGCAAATGCAGACAATGCAACATACCGACCTATAGCATGCTTCTGCATCATTGACTACACGGTTGGCCTAGTGGTTTGAGTGGTCCCCCGTCGATGGCCAGTTCGGTCGGAGACGCCGGGGGCAGAGAGGTAGACATTCCGCCCGTCAGGGAATCGGAGGTAGGGGCGGCTGTTCTTCGGATCCGATCCAAGAACACCGCCCCCGGGCCGGACGGGGTACCAGCCCGGGTGATGGCCCGAGCCCTCGACCACATATCGGACCGCCTCAGGGAGGTGTTGGACGCTAGCTTGGCGTCCGGACGCTTCCCTGAGTGCTGGAAGAGCGGGAAGCTGGTCCTGTTGAGGAAGCCGGGACGGCCTGCCGATTCGGTCGCTGCCTACAGGCCCATCGTGTTGCTGGACGAGGCGGGCAAATTGTTCGAGAGGGTGCTCTCTGCCCGCATCGTCCGGCACCTCAGCGAGGTGGGCCCAGACCTGTCGGACGCTCAATTCGGGTTCCGAGAGGGGCGTTCGACGGTCGATGCCGTGATGCGCCTGTGGGCAGTGACCGAAGAGGCGGTGAGCTGTGGCGGCGTGGTGTTGGCGGTGTCTCTCGACATCGCCAACGCCTTTAATAGTCTGCCATTCAGCTGCATCAGGGAA
>PKRV01000430.1:477323-491443 GCA_003709505.1 Hyphantria cunea
AAAAAAGTGGTTTCAGTGGTCGGTCCGGATGGGGTAAAAAAGCGATTCCCGTATCTCTCCCGTCTCAGGCGCAGAGTGGCACACCGTGTGGTTTTAGTCGGTTCGATTCCGACACACCGCCCCGCCGCAAACCCTGGTGGGGTGAAGGCCCGAGGGGGTTTCCATAAGTAAAAAAAAATTGTGGTTTCAGTGGTCGCCATACCGTTTCCTATTACGCCAAGTGTTGTGGGTTCAAATCCTACATGGGAAAACACTTTGTGTGATCCATAAATTGTTGTTCTAAGTCTGGGTGTACTTTTACTTCTTGTATGTTTGTAAAGATCCCCGTGACACAGGAATGTATATTCCTAATACGGGAGTTGTCTTTTTAAAAAAGATAAAAAATAAAGATTGGGTGCCCGGTCTCGCACTCTCCAATAAAAGCCGATTAGGTTGATCTTCTGTACGAAGGTTATACCGCCCGGTCGAACCGCTCCGTTCGTGCTGAAATCAGCATGGCTCCACTACGTTCCCATAGTTGTTTCTACCCCCTACGTATAAAGATGGGTGATATATCTTGACGTCGATGTCTGTCTCTGTCTCTCTGTGTGTAATGTGTGTGTGTGTGTCTGTGGCATCGTAGCTTTCAAACGGATTGACCGATTTCGATGCGGTTTTTTTTTCATTTGAAAGCCAGTTTTCTTGAGATAGTTCTTAGCTATGCTTGGTTAATATCGATACAGCAGTGTAAGAGTATCCACTGTTTTCCAAAATGATGTAAGGCATTTTTGGTGAAGGATTACTCGATTAAGCACTTGGGTAGGGGGTTTTCTAGATTTTTAATTTTAGATTGTGGAGTAGTGTGTTAGATTGGTTGACAATTTGGGTTTGAAAAGTTCACTCCAAACATGTAAAGCGAAATAGATTCCAAATAATTAGAAATCAGGGGAACAGCCTACGTAAAAAAGTCGTTCATTTTTAAAGATCACTTTTTTCATCTTTTGCCTTTTGCCAAAAAAACCTTTTGGAGGCCACCTAGCGTTGCGGCGCTATCTATTATTGGAAATTAAGCCTATACTAAAATAATACTCAAATCAATAAAAATTTCGTTGTGATAAACAACTAGCGATAAAGACCATTACATACTGGGCGCACTCAACAAAAAAGACCGCGCGGTGTTTCCAAGAAGCGGTGACGGGACTGTTTTGAGGAAGACCTGGCTACGCTAAGAAAGAAGACCAACTGAAAACGTTGTGCCCTGAATAGAGATCGCTGGAGACAAATTGTGGAAGACGCCAAGACCCACACCAGGTTGTAGCTCCATAGGAAGAAGAAAAAGAAGAACAAGACTATATACAACTATACCTACAGTAAATACTATACACGAAGGGTAAAACCGCAACACACCGATTCTTTAATACCGTATACCTACATTCTTCTCAGTAAGTTATAGTCCTCAAAACATTATCAGAATAACTGTCTGTAGCATTGTCTGCTAGACGATGAATGACAAGTTCTTTGACGTATATAATTTAGTTGTAAGTGTCTTGTCAATTAATAACCGCATTACTTTTAAGATTGCAAACCTCTCTGGATAATTTCTTGATTGTCTTTGTAAATAAACATCCACGGTGTAAGCTGGATTGAAGATTGGTTGACAGACAAATGGCACCTTCGTGACAGAAAATGTACCCACCAAAGTTGAGTCGTCTTAGGAAATTGGAAAAAAAAATAATAAAAAAACAGAAAATAGTCTAGACCTATATTAGTCCTAAAATAGATTCGATTTAATTCTAAGAATGTTCTCTAATTATGTCTAACTTACTATGTCAAAGGAAAGAAATTATTGTGTGTTTATATGCAAGAATTTTTGGAACCATAAGTCGGATTTGAATTGTTTTTTGTAACAGAGAGAATATTTGTTTGGGAATAGGTAATACAGGGTGGATATTTTTAATCTTGGGATAATACCTCAAAAATATGTGGAAAAAGCTACCAGAGGGATCAATATCTTGTTGGTATAAAACGAGTTAAAAATAATCTAAAGTAATTAAAATTACCCATCAATAATTATAATATGCCAAACTATTAATAGGTACAATTGCGACTCGATCTCTAGCAATCTAACTATATCGTCTCACTGTTACAAACTAACCTATATTCGTTTCTGACTTATACAACTTGCCAACTATAAAATTGATTTAATACACATTTTCCTTACATTCCCTTGTCATCGAAGAAATTGATGAGATTGCCACAGTGAAAAAATAGCATTGAAACGCTAGACTTTAAATTCACGTCTCGTAAAAAGGGCAGCAGCACCAATTTGGCGTAGGAGAAATGATTTACGGTCCTAGAAAAGGTCCAAATTGACGAAATATTCCATTGAAATACCAAAGGGTTTGTCAGCTAACAATTTCTACATCATAGATAAATTTAAAAAAACATAGGGGAGCAACCCTGAATAAATAATATCTAGTGTAGAAGGTAAAAAATGAATAAATTAAATGAACTATAGGTGTATTTCGACCACTGGGCGACCGCTAGTTATTAATTATTTTTAAAGCTATCACATTACTGTTCACTAATAATTTAAAATTAACAAAAAACGTATGTAGAAAAAAGCTTTATATGTTTTCGATTAATTTACGGATTTTACTAGTTTAGTATGCATTGTAACTGAAATTTAAGTAGCCCTGAGAACCGATAAAAATAAACTTATTTGATTGTAAATAGCGAACATTACGAAACCAATAAAATTGCCACCAACGGGTAAATTTATTATTGTAATAGTCTCATTGGAAATAGTAAATCGATAAAACCTCATACCTAGCACTCAATATTTTCGCCTACCGTCACCGCCAAATATTGTCACTAGTTCCGAAAAATAAGTGATCGCAATTTTTACGGTCTACACGTTGCAGCGCTGGACGGTTCTACTTTTGAATTTAATTAACTATTGCGCCTGGATTTATCTTTATAGCAATATTTAATACGATAACATTACATTGCGGGTTAAAAATGACAGGAGTATTACGTGAAATTATTAAAGTACTGATTTATCTATTTTAACGAATATGATATGAAATTGGACAGATTTTATAATAAAATCTAGTGATATATGATATTAACATCAAGTGATTTAGTATTGAAATGATAAAAGTGTAGTTGTTCTCTAGTAAGGGTAACATTTTGGTATTGAAGTTCTGTAAATTTTATTTTAAAGATAGCTAGCTAGTCAATTATGAAGATGTATTATATGTTTGTAGCAGTGATTTAACTGTCAAATCGTCTTAAATAAAAAAACTCGTTAATCTTGAATAAAATTCTCAAATTAATTAGAATATATGTCTATTCATTGCATTATTCTTAAGTAAATAATATAAATACGTTAGTGCTGTGTCTTTAACGAGAGGTGAATTATTTTGTATATCCGCTATGCTATATTAAATTTTTTGTAGACATCTCTCGCAGGCGCTGGGGACTTTATATGAAAGGAACACAAGGGACAACCAGACTCAGAACTTTTTTGTGTTTGTTGATCACACAGTGTTGTAGCAAGTGGGGTTTGATTTCTTAACACTCAGCTTAGTAGAAGGCGGCGTGGCAACCACTTAAAGAACATGTAGAATAGAATTAAATAGGCATCATTTATCAAAACCATATATGTTTAAGCTTTTGAGAGCAACCTGTTCAAACTAAACTTACTTTGAAATGCTTTGAAGGTATGGGGAATTGAAGGGGCTAAGTTAAAAAAAGGTCAGTGAACTGAACTAACACGATTTAAAACGTTTTGTCGTTTAAGCAAAGGCTTCGTTGAACAACAAAAGTTCAACACACGTGTACCTATTTCTACATAATATAGGTATGTTTAAATTTGAATGGTTTGGTTTTAGTAACTCTATCGCATGAGTATTTTCAGTTTGCAGTTTTACTTTACTTACTCCTTAAAACCTCGATGTCCCCAAGACTGGAACTGAAATACGTCCTTGAACTGTAGATATTCTCATTAGAAACAAAGTAATTAGTGAAAACCTCAAAATCTGTTCAGCTAGACCTGAGAGAGAGAGAGAGAGCTAAAAAATTATACATACATATGCACCCTAAGTACATAGACTCGAATACCACAACGTTGGCGGGCTGGCTCGAGCAGAGCGGTACTACCCTCGCACAGAAGTCTAACCTAAAATGACAGCATTCGTGCTGTCGTGTTTCGTTGGTGAGTGCGAGACTGATGCCCAATGATATACAAGCATAGATCACTATAGTGTGGGTCACCATGCTGCATCGTTGTATTATCTGCATCCACATATGGTGACCACTATTGTTAGATTCTGCTCATACTTTCTATCAAGTAGAGTAGAGTTATTTAGGCTATATATATAAATAACCTCTCTTCTGGCATAACTGAGTAATTTAAAGTGAAGATAAAATGGTTTGTTTACCTTTTTTCTTTTCCGGTTGTGAAGGAATAAGTACATCTAATGAAATATATGTAATACTTATCATACATCAAGCTTTCTTAAATATTTTTGATACTTCCACAGTTTAAACATTCTAGGTGGACTTTTTACAGAGGGTGTAAGCCTTCGAGGGGCTTGCGATGGAGACCGAACTCCCAAGACTAAGCGAGCGACGCAAGCGCGGATGACTGCTGGATCTGCGGCAGCAAAGAGGGCTAAGGATGAGCTCTTGCTTAAGACCCTCTTTGAACATCTAGAAACCGTAGGTGGCCCGAGGTACGTCGGGGTTCCAGGGTTTTCTTTTCTAGGGTGCACCTGGTTCCTCGGCTTCTAGTAGCCCAGACGGCGTGCGGTTTTAGTCGGTTCGAGTCTACCAGCAAGTTTATATCCGGGGGATTTCCAGACAGGAAAAAAAATGTGAACGTTTTGTAATTCGAATATACATACCTATAGTAAAACATGTTGCTAGGTTTATTATGTCATATTTATTTAAAGGATCAGTTAAAATAAAACTCATTGTTTCCTTAACGTTTCCTGGATAATATCACATTTGCTTTATTTAATTAAATCACCAAATTCACCTCCCGTTTACTTTGCTCAGTACTGCAGTGCATATTTTATTACAGCGCCATCTATTTTATATGAAAGAAGGTACTTGAAGTACAACAAAACATATTACTTTAGTTTAATAGAATTACAATAGAGTGAGCTGTTTTAAGAAAATTCGTTTTTGCTTATTCAGACTCGGATTACTGGGCAACTTAGAATTTGTTTTATTTTTTAAATCAGTTTTTGTCGTTTATTGTGTTATTTGAATTTAAACATTCAGCAACGGATTTAATAAATAGCAGAAAAATTCAGGAAATACATTTTCGTATTCCGTTGTGAACACGAGTGTGTAAGCTTTTGATGACTTCAAATTGTTTGAATTTGTGAAGTTTTACGAATAAAATGTTCTTTAGAATCTTAATTATTTTACACTATAAAATTACCCATGAATTCGTCATTCTACAGTTGATTTGTCCATTAAAACGTTGCTGGTAAGACATTACTTTTCAGCGATTAGTCCGCCATTTTTGTACATGGTCGGTAAATTGTTAAGTTTCTAAATGTAAACTGTGTTATCTGGTGTAGCTACAATAAAGTTTATTCTATTCTAATATTGCCACATTTAAAAAAAGTTTAAATATTGTAAAGTTTATATTTTAAACTTAAGTCACTAAGGCCTTTTAAGACTAATTGCTAACTAATTGCTGCTACATAGAATTTGGAGGACAAATTTAAACCAAAATCGAATGTCTTTTGATGTGCAATATATATCATGAAGAATGGTCAGATCGATTGTGTGGCGACTAGTCACCACGGTATGCGTCCCCACGCTATGTGTAACATGAACAACTTTTTTCTTTAAATTTTTTTAATGATAATTTCGTTTCCTCTCCTAAGCTACCCATTTCAATTATTTGAAAAATAAATCCAGATTTTCGATATTATGTTACATAATAAAATATAAACTTAATACATTAAGATAAGTATCAAATTAAGTGGCAACTTATACATAACAATATTGTTTTAAGTCACTATAACTCTGTCTTAATATTGCAAATGGAGTAGTACTCCCGTTCGGGCAGAAGGTAGTCTTTAGTGAGGTCTTTAAAGGTGCTGAAGTCACAGTAACTTGAAGAACCGCATCCTTTTATGCTCAGGATTCTTGCGTCTGACTTGCCTGCTTGAGGTAGATACACCGGCTGGAAAACGAAGAAGTCTTTAAATATACTTGGAATTAGAACATGACGGTCTTGGCTTCAACAGCTGATTGTTAAAATGTATGTATTGTAACACTGATTGTTCATTCGCGTTAAAAAATTAGTGACGTAACGATCAAGCCACGTCCCCTGACCAATCAATCAAGAAATTACTGTTACGTACTGGACCATGCAGGGTTTGTTTATCGTCATTATCAACAAGAGACTTGAGAAGAGTACACTGATAGACATAGGCCTTTCTTTACAAATGAGGTTTTGGCGGTGCAAAGACAGGTTGGCATATATTCATATATGTATAGTTGGCAACAGCTTGCATACTGTTTACCTTTCATGTAATACTAACACTGTTGTGTCTGAAGATCTCACTTTTAAAGGGTGGGAATGAGTTTCTTTCCCAGTATTCTTCTCACAAGGCTCTACGCATTTTGGAAACTGGAAGTTATAGATAGACACAAGCGGGCAGTAGATTTTGGTGTTTTCACCTAATTTTCTTTGACAATCCAGTACATGCTGTGGTGTCTATTTGTATCGTTTATGATTATTAACTGTAGCTTCAATTTAACGTTTATAAATGTCACTTAGTGTCTTAATTGAATAAGTGACTTTGAACTGGATTGAATATGAGGTTTGTAGAAAAAAATCCTGAGCCTTGCAATGATATTGTGCTGCATGATTTGCTCCCTTAATCATCACTTACGATACTATCGGAATGAAAAGGGAAGGTGGATTCTTAATCTTTAACCTCGTGGAACGTTTGTTCTCAAACAACCAGAAGTCCTACAACTCATTTAGTCATTTAACGTTGAAGAGTCATGGCAGATCACGGACAACAGAAAGTATTTTTTTGTGTGATTTCAGAGGATAAGTGAGATAGATGGAGCCTAATCTGACTTCATTTCTCCTCCTTACTTCCAAACAATGGTAGTTGCATGGATGGAGTAGAGGTTAAAGCGGTTGCCACGCCGCTTTCCATTAGCTATTATTATCGGTTAAAACTCCATAGGACCACACTTTGTGCGATCCACAAATCGTTCTTTGTGTCCGTTCAATGTATGTTTTGAAAGTCCTTCGAACCAGGATTTATTCCTAATATTGTTAAATTGTTTTTTTTTTTACAAAAGCATGGTAGAACTCACCAGTACACTGTAAAGGCCAGTGCTCTTAGATTTATATAGTTCCAGAGCAAACACTGAACCATACTCGGGGATGACCGGCTCGTATCTCACGTTTGCAGCCTCCATTAGGGCTCCGAGGTTGAAGTCGTGGCAGGAGAAGAGTCGAAGGCGCTTCAACACTTGCTTGCCTGAGATGATGTCTTCTGCTGCTTCGGTGAACTGGTGCAGGAGTACACCTAAAAAAATATGGGACGGCAGTAAATATATATTCGATATAGTTAAGGCAGTAGAACTGTTGTTTTTTTTGCTTAGATAACAATAATGAGAGTAGGTGCTAGGTATATAATATAATGCAGGATAATAGAAATTTATATGATGTCATCGAATATCCTTAGAGATTTCTTAGGTTTCATAACTGAATAGTGATCCTTGTGATCACAAACTGCAATTATATATATTTTATTCGAGAGATGAGAGTCATATAATAGCTTTATTGGATTTCTAAGGCTTTTTTTTCATTATACTAGATTAAAACAATACGGAGGTACGTTCCTTTTACCGAGAAGAATAACACTATAGATGTTTTAATAATAACAACGCGAATATCTTGATTGCGCGATGTAGAATCAATATGTACGTAGTCTGATAGATGTCGCTCCCAGTTTTATCAATGTGTGTGTCTAACAAACACTTACCGCCACCAATTTTCTTCATTTCATTTGTTTTGAAGTACAATCCGTATGCGAGTATTGCTGCTTCACGAATTGTTGGTCTCAAAGGTTTAGACCATTCTGGTATACTGATCCGCAAACCTTCCTGTAAATAAACAATTAAACAATTTACAGTCTTGTCGTGGTAGATTTAAGAATCACTTTCATTGATCGGATCTATGGATTATTAATATGTTCCAATGTTATTATGTTTCGTAATGCCTAACCTACTGAACCGATTTGAATGAACTATGTGTCAAAACGTCCCTAATAATGGCCCGAGTGACATAATATCCGTGTTATAATTGTCTGGAAGTAATCCCCGAGAGCGATTAGACCGCCAATTGTTATACATACTTTGTGACTGTTCCTGTTGTACCATTTCTTACTCTGTATATACAATAAAGACAAATAAAAAAAATAAAATAATTGTGTTAATTAAATAATCATGTTACAGTTTTTTTTTTCTTGTCTAAATATTGATTCTGCAAAATTGATTGAAAGTAACACATTTTCAGATATGACGAACGCCACGTTAAGCGATTGTTATCATAGGATAACAGTCATCAAGCTTAGTTGGAGGCCTTTGGGCGGCTTAGAAACATCCAACGGCAAGATTTCGTAGCCACAACGTTGTCTTGCCAGTGGGGACGTATGGCCTTAACCCTCTCCTGAGAGGAGACCCGAGCCCAGCCCAGTTGTTTGTTGTTTTTATCAAAATAATGCCCCCAAATTTCCTCCCCCTCCGTTTCTGGGGGAGAGACCCAAAAGACACATTCTGACTCTTGAAGTACAGCTCTCCATGGGTAGTGGTGACTTGTTTGTTCATTTGTCCTCTATGTCATAACAGCCATCATAGGTCATCAGACCTTGACAACTGTTTGGCAAAAAAATATCAGGAACGGTTGCAATGCTTAGGTACAACCTCAATGAGTTTGGTAGTCAACACTCCTGGATTCTGCTTATGCTTTCCATCAGGCAAAGTAGAGTTACTTTTACAGGTTCATAAAAAAACAAATGTTACCAGACTCCTGAACAGGTCGAACAGAGTTTGGAACATCAATGGGTTCTCTGAGAAGTTCCTCCCAGTCATCTCCTGCAGCAAAGGAATTATGTTCGTGTATGGTGCCAGCTCTTCTTCCAAGGACTTCTGTTTCGCTTCTGTCATCAAAGCGTCGAACCTGTCGCAGTTAGAGTAGTAACGAAGCTGGAAGATAAGTGGTTGAGAATATGTTATTGATACTATTATTAGTATAAAATAATAAAATATAATAGCTATGTACCGCGATGTGACTCGGAGGTTTTGTTAACTGTTTCATTGGTTTTATGAAATAAAAGTAGCCTATGTTACTACTTATAACATCAGTTATATGCCAGTATAATTCAGTTCAGTTTCAGAGATTAGCCGGAACAAACAGACAGACAGACGAACATTTTTTTTTAAAGTAAGGGCCTTCCGCATATTTTGTTTCATTTGCATTCAGTGAAAAGATATAATTTAAAATTATAAGCCGGCACTTTAGTTTTATTGGTTTTTATAGATTGGGAGATCTTATTTGTTCACTAGTTGAGCCCTGCGGAGTTACTAGCGGTACAGCAGTAACTCCAGGTAATGCTGCGGAGCTAAGCTAGTCTAAAATAGTCCTTATATCATCAGCTATCTACTAGTGAAAGTCCCGTCAAAATCGGCCCAGCCGTTCCAGATATAAGCGGGAACACACAGACAGAATGACAGACCGTCATACACAAAAACTGTGAAAACTGTTATTTTGGTATACGTACCGTTTATACATACATATGCATTTAGTAAACAGCGGTACTTTTTTAGTTTTAATATTACAAACAGACACTTTAATTTTATTTATGGGTACAGATGTATAGACTAGCCGTTCCCTATAGTTTCACCTTCATTTATGGGTACTGCTTCACCGCGAAGCCTTCTTCTACAAATCCTCTAACAAAATATGAACTAACAAAACTATTACAACAGGGCAAATTTTATTTATTTATATGGATGAGTTGGTCCGCGTGGTGACGGATCGAGAACATGGAGTGTCACCACGCCTATTCGTTCCGTGGCAGAGCCGACTAATTGAGTGAGCTACACAGGGCAACAGAATAGCCTAGTTCTCTACTGTTTAGTTGTTCTGCATAATTTCACTACTTTTCTATCACATAAATGGTTTAGAAGAATCTACCATACTAGTTAGATGAGTTGGTTTACAGTTTTCCTTTTCCTCGCCGGTGATGTTCTTAAGACGCTCATGTATTGAATGAGGGTGGTGAAGCTCTCTGGGAGGGTTCTGGATGTCGTAATAAAGCGGTTTCCACATAACTCCCGTTTCGGGCGTAGAGTGGCACACCGTGTGGTTTTAATCGGTTCGATTCCAACACACCGCCCTGCCGCAAACCACGGTTGGGTAAAGGCCCAAAGGGTTATCCACACGTAAAAAAAAGGGTGCTGAAGCTTTGTATAACTGTATTGTGGAGGAACGGGTCACATATTCCTCCAACTCAAAGGAACACAAAGGGATGATCTTCCGACCAAGCGAGGTGATCATGCCAGGCGGGCCACTGCCCAACGGTTGATGTTGGGAAGTTGTATATATGTTAATCGGCGCGAGAACTTCTATTGCGCGATGTAGGATTGGTAGTTTCTCAGTTTGCTTCGTTACTCCGTAGTTCAGTGTATCTTCGGTAGATGGCGCTGTAGTATATTTCGATTGCGATGTATGTGGAAGTCGCCACAGTATTACGTGCGGCCAAAACGGACTGCCTTTATCACTTCAAACTCAAACCAAAAGTAATTTTAAAATCAATTGATATTCCCCTGTCTATACCCTATTTTTTAAGATGCTTCATAAAATGAAAGTCAATTTTGTTATTAGATTTCCGCAGTTTGATTTATTGGACCGAGGATATCTCAGGTCTTTTAAATTAAATTTCAACTTTACCATTGGAAAAGTTACCTTTGTGGTTTGCGGAGTTGCAATAAATCTTTGTGAATCTAATTGGATCTGATTTATACTAAAAAAGGTTCATTCGGATAGAAGATAAAGCTGAGCCGGAACGCAGTGTTATGTGTATACAAAACAATAAGTGGATTCTTTGATATCGCTAGGTAAATATGTATTCAGAGTGTAGAAAAGAGTTCAAATGTTATGTTGCAATTATATAAGTTAATTTTTGTAAGAATTTGGATTATACGATCCAGAGTAGTTTGTATATAGTACTATTTTCTGCCCTGTTTTCACTAGGTTTCTTTTTTTTTTTTTTTTTTTTTATATATTTATGCTGCCAAAGTGACCCACATTAAGACGGCCTGGTGAGATGCTTTTTCACGCCCCGCATAAAGGACCCGGGATCATAGTGGGAAGGAAACTCGTGCGCTGGTAGTGAGTTCCAGGTTTTGACCGCTCGGCACAGGAAGGAAGCACCGAAGCGATGAGTACGACAACATATGTCTTCCCCTTTAAAGCGGTGACTTCCAAGGCCGGCACGTGTTGTTCTGTAGAGGAAGGGAGAGGGGGGATCAGTTGGAAGAGCTAGAATACAGTTTTGAATAAATACCAAAAAAATAAATACCGAGCAAGGAGGCTCGTCCATCCAGGTACTAATGATAAAACAAAACCTTGAAAGCGGGCAAATTATCAGCGCCGCTTGGTGACCTACAGTTAATAAAATACATTTTTTACAATAATAGTCATGGAAATTCTTACATATTTGCTATTTAACTAAAGTAATTCAGGTTATCCTTAGAACTGAGGTAATAATTAGTACTTGTAAAGCAATTATTTCGTAAAGATGAGTTTTCGAGAAACAATATGTCGTGTTTACGTATATATCTGAAGTAGATTGCGTGTGTATTCAATATTTTTCTGTTTAGTAGTTCAAGGACAGGCATTATACAGATTCATAAAATCTATTACAAATTAACGAAGTGGAAGTATCTGTTTGTAATTGAAAATAAAACCGTTTTTCACTAAATGCATATTATAAAGAAAAATATGTACGGTACTC
Organism: Hyphantria cunea; assembly: GCA_003709505.1. Taxonomy (NCBI): domain Eukaryota; kingdom Metazoa; phylum Arthropoda; class Insecta; order Lepidoptera; family Erebidae; genus Hyphantria; species Hyphantria cunea. The sequence continues at coordinate 489,377 of PKRV01000430.1, forward strand.
ACATCAAAAAGACATTTTTTTATTTTTTTGTCTGCTAGTCTGCTTCTTCCGGCTTATCTATGGAACAGCTGAACGAATTTTGACGGGACTTGATGGTATAAGGAGTAACTTCAGCTACTTTTTAGGGTTTCTTAACGCAAAAGGAAAAAACGGAATCCTTATATAATCATTTTGTTGTCCGTCTGTCTGTGAAGAACGTTTTATCCAGAAACGCGTGACTGCTCATCAAGCTGAAATTCATATCAAATACTTAGGTCTACTCTACCTTGGAGCTGTGAAAAATCAATCTTTTAAGCCAACGCAATCATAAGATATAGCCGTTAAAGCTGCTATGTAATAATCTATGATGTAACTAAAAATTTATGCTTTTCGCAATTTTCCCTTTATCGGTGCTATAAGACGTTGCTTCGTACCAAATTTCAAGATTCTGAGTTCACGGAAAGTACCCTGTGGGTTTTGATTCCCTTGCGAGTTTCCAAAATTTGCAGCATAAACGGCTGTATCTTTTGATTGCGGTGCCTTAGAAGTTAGATTTATTTCACAGCTGCAAGGGACAGTAGAACTGAGTATTTGATACAAATTTCAGCTTGATCCCTCCACGTGTTTCTGAGAAAAAGGGTCTACAGGTTTGTATGGAACCCACGGTGTGCGAGTCCGACTCGCACTTGACTGTTTTTTTAGGCTAGCTTCAGTACACGGCGTTACTCGTGGATAACTGTTTGATTGTTCCGGCTATAAATATATCATCTATGAATAATACAATTACTCACATAATCTTCTTTCAACGGCACTACGTCGTAAGGAACTGGTTGCCACACCTTGCCCAGACCTGCGTCCCACTGCTGCTCAACCTCGGGCGGGTATACAGCAGCCATGGCAACTTGGATCGTCATTTTTGTTCGATCCTTTTCAGTAGTCCTGATGGCAATCTCGTTCTTTTGGTACAAGTTTGATATTAATCGATAACCTTCGGAGCCGTACCTCTGACGTAAGAATTTGCCTATTTGATAAGCTCGTCTTTTGCCCACCTGAAACAACATTCAGAAGTTAGAAAAATCGCCGAAATGTATGTACTCGTTTAACTTCCGATCAGCTGTACCAAATTAAATAATTCTTTCTTATGTGTTCATTATTGCTAGGACAAGGTTCATATAGAAGAAGAATTGAAAGATAACGTGAAAAGTCAAATTGTATTTGCCCTTGAGTGTACACTGCCTATGGGAAGCTGATACAGATATGTAAATATAACGGCACGAAATTCGCCAGGTCAGCTAGTATTTATATAAATACTAGTTTTGGACTGCTGCTCCACCCGCGTGTGTGTCGGTTATCGTGGTAAAGAGTGAAAAAAAAGACACCCGTTACTCCTTAGATATCTTAGCACAAACGCCACAGTTTGAGACTTCCCAAACTAAGCCGAGCTTGTATTATGGGTACTAGACAACTGGGTCCGGATGGCGTAAGAAAGCGGTTCCCGGATCTCTCCCGTCTCAGGCGCAGAGTGGCACACCGTGTGGTTTAATCGGTTTGATTTCGACACACCGCCCCGCCGCAAACCCCGGTGGGGTGAAGACCCGAGGGGGTTCCCACAAGTAAAAAATGTTCGGGCCCAGATGAAGTATCTGGGTCTGATCCTCGACGGTAGGTGGCTCTTCGACGAGCACTTCCGACAGCTTGCTCCCAAGCTGGTCGACACTGCCTCCGCCCTAGGGCGACTTTTGCCCAATCTGGGTGGAGCCAGTGTCGCAACGCGCAGCCTCTTCACGGGGGTCGTCCGGTCGATGGCGCTGTACGGCGCACCGGTGTGGGCGTCGGCTCTGACCGCCCAGAATAAGGCGCGCCTCTGGCGCCCTCAGAGGGTATTGGCGGTCAGAGCCATACGCGGATACCGCACGGTGTCGACCGAGGCGGCGTGCGCCTTGGCCGGTACACCCCCGTGGGATTTGGAGGCGGAAGTGCTCGCCGAAGTTTATCGACGGGTGGCTGAATTCCGGGCGGAGAGTGGCATGCGCCCTCCGCCCGAAGAGGTACGCGAGTGGCGTGAAGCCGCCCGTCGAGCCACTATGG